>PVKA01045460.1:0-15530 GCA_004027165.1 Ctenomys sociabilis
ATTCAATAATTATTTACCTAGTGGATGACCATAGCACTAAAAGCCAACATAATATCCTGTCCCACCACCAATAGTGCAGATCTTGCCTCTCATAGAATTATGTAGAAGCAGTGTTATCTATCCCAACTGTACTGTCTATACACACACAGGATGATTTTTTCTTTCTACAACCCTTCCTTTGTCTACACCTGTCAAAAGTGTGCACTCCGTTGACATTCAACTACCTTAGGTGCTTGAACTCGACACCACAATCCAACACAGTCCAGCATTCTGCAACCATAGGGAGTTATTCAAAGAAATTGTCGACCATATCCATTTACAGCTCAGCTTAATATTATGGGCTCACGACTGACCCTGCTAGGGAACCACTGCTCTGATTTTCATTGCCATTTTGTAGATGGCAGATTCTAGAGTTCCATGTAAATGGAAATGCACTTACCGAAACTTTCCCTTCTGAGTTTTTGAGCTCAATGAAATGAGCAAGACATTCAGGAAAGGATGTTTTTCTAAACTGGCTTTTACTATGTAATTATATTCACTTAAAATTTGTACATGGACAATGACTTAAATCACTTTAGTTCAAAATGATATATTCAATTGGCCGAAATAAATGATTTTTCTTGAGCACATAAAGCATATCCACCAGTAAATTACATGCTGGAACATTTATTGTGTTTTTGCAAGATTAGCTAAATGTAAAATGAAGCACAAATTTAGTCATGCGGTAATCCATTACGTTATTCTTTAATCACGATATAGTGTACTGTTTTTCACAGTTTAGTAAGGTTGTTACAGGAAGAAGCAGCTGGGTTAAAAATGCTAGTTGTTGAAGACACAGCTTTCCCGTATAAATACCCTCATGAGTGTTTTGTTAATATGGAAATGAAAACCACAATAAAAACAAAAACAAACAAACAAACAAATAAATAAATATTTTTTAAAGAAATCACAAGCTGCTTTATTAAAAAGATTTTCCCTATTTAAAAAAAAAAAAAGATTTTCCCTAAGTTGACATTTCTTTCTGATGCATATTTGAAAAAGCTAAATACATGGGTAGGGAAAACATAAAGAAATACATTTGGGGGTAGAATGTAAAAATCATGATGATTCAACATTCTGTGAAAGGAAGTGTTCAAAGGGAGTTTGGTCATATTAGTTCTCAGGAAGCATGGTGTGTATTATAGTCTTTACCATTAAATTTCTCTAATGCTGGAACAAAATAAACTCTTTTTGGTCATTGCAAATTTCTTTCTAAAGTCATTTCCTTATAGTAACAGAAAGCTGACTATTCTCACTGGTTTGCTATCCATCTGTTATTCGCTTGTGTTCACCTTGCCATCTTTCACTGGGTGCCTTATGAGGGAGCTATCCTTGTTCAGCACACTGACATCTTGCTAATTGTACTGGGTGTGATTTACAAAGTCTAAAGGAAAAATCAAATCACAGACTCTTGGTTGATGGAAGCCGTGCAATTCTAGTTAAAGTCTTGATAGAGTAAAGAGAGCAGAGCAAGTCAAACTTGGCTCCAATGTTACACAGAACAGTCTTGCAATGAAGGAATTGCCCAGGCAGGCTACTGTTTCACTTGGGATCATGTTCCTGGTTATTCAATCACATTTTCTTTGGGTCAGGCCAATTACTGGTCAGGCATGTTGTTCCAATTGCCGCTTTTTAGTGCAATCAGTGTTTTTTCTCATGTTGAAAATGCAGAAATACTACCACACAACTAGGGCTAATGTTAAAAAGATAATACTGCGCTACTAAAACACATCCTAATATTACTAAGAATCAATAAAGGCTTTCTCAATGGCATAAAGCCAACCAAAAATTGTTTTTCAGAAAGCCTTCTCTTCACAGAGTTGCGTGTCTTTTCCTTCGAGAGAGTTGTGTGCAGCAGGGGACAAATGGTAGCAGTGAGAGTAGGAAAGTTAATCAAAAAGGTAATCGTGTGAATCCAGGCGGCAATCCCTCTGCAACGAGCTACTAGTGTTGCTGATCGACAGAGTATCCTGTGAGCTGGTGTTCAGAGAGTCAGGCCCGGGATGCGCAGTGAGCCGATGTGCAGCCTCTCTCAGTAATGGAGGAAAGCAAAGCACTAGGCTGATGCATAGCATTAGAGGATGTGTGCTTCAGAGGTCAGTTTTCAGTCATATGTTTGTTGGAGTGATGTGTTTTGCTGTCTTCCTTGTTTCCTAGGTAAAATGAAGAATAGCAAGGCTTAAAATTTTTTTTCATGCTAACAAAATCATTATATTGCTAGAATAACAGCAATGAGTCATTTACTTTTGCTCTACAGACTAATTCTATCTATTGCCCAATTGAAGTGTCCAATCTTTTTTTTTATTTTGTACACTACATTGATAGTTATTAATTATATGAACATGGAGAATGATTTATTAACTGAGTATTCATTCATTTTTGTAATCATTCATGAGAAATATATATGTATATGTGTGTACATTATACTTATGGAGCTTTTATGTAGGCAACTTCAAGTGGGAAAAATTTGTAAATTAACTCCCAGCTTATTTTTAGAGAGGCACTGGGAAAAGATGGAAGCAAGAATCGTAATATGCAGCTATTTACCTCAAGAATTTTTAATGGCTAGGAAATAACACAATATAACGTGGTTTATAGCAAACTGCAATGACTATTATAAGACCACAAGAAAAATCCATAATTTTCACTGGTGTACGGCATCCCAGAGGAGCTCTCTTTCAGTAAAAGAATGCACTTAAGTTGGTGTGATTGTCAATTACTCCTATTGTTTCTATGTTATGGGGTTAAACCTGTTATTTTAAAGTAATTGGGAGGGACCATCAGAAAAGAGAAACAAATTAAAAGAAAAAGGAAAAGAAAGAAAATATTCTAACACTGACATTGAAGGAGAGCATTCCAGTGATAAGAATGTATTAGAAAAAGCAATCAGAGGTAGAAAAAAGTAAAAGCATTGAATTAGTTTAAACCAGTGTTACAGTGTGAATGAGCAAAGTGTATAAGGTAGTGGAATGATACAAATAGAGCCAGGTAATTCAAAGTCTTGAATGTCAGATTAAGACAACTGGACCACTGAATTTTATTTTGTATACAATGAAAAGTTATTTTACATTCTTCAGTTTCAGAAAATTTATTCTTACAACAGTCTATAATATACCAGAATTAAGATAGGAGTAAAGCGATGTAGCATCCTACTATAATGTTCCATAAAGAAGATCAAAGGAATATGAAACAGTTGAGGAGTAGTAGAAGTCAAATGAAGTTACATAAAAAAATATAATAAAGAAATAGAATATACATTTATAGCAGCTAATTTGATGTAAAGTTAAAATGACTGAGGAGTAGATGGATATTCATTAAAACACTTAAAGTAGAGAATTGAAGGGTAGCTGTGGCAATGTGGTGATATATTTAACTTTGGACAAAAAAAACAAAAGAAGCCAAAAATTGTTATATATGTCAGTATTTTCCAAGGGAGATTGAAGCTGGGCTTGGTAACACACAGCCATAATTCCCAAACTCTGGGAGACTGAGGCAGTAGGCCTTGGAGTTCCAGCTCGGGCTGAACAAGACACTGTGTCAAAATAAACACTTTCAAAAAGGGCTGGGAAATAGCTCCGTGCAAAGTCTGGGTGCAGTCCCAGTCAGGGGCTGTGAGGAGGGGGTGGCAGTTTACAAAGTAGATTCCCGCACAGCTTCAAGACAGCTGCCATGGCATAGGAAAATGTCATTGCTAGTGTAAGTACCATCAGTCCGTGGTGCTTCAACTCACAGCAAACAGAAATGAATAAAGAAAGAGCTTATAAACATCACACAGGATACAACTCAAAGCAGTCCTCCATGGCAAAGCAAGCAGCATTTGCACGTGTACAGGGAGTGTGTTGATACCACAGGCTCAACCCACAAGCAAGGAGCCAGCAAGTGTTCTTGAGAGATTTTCCCTTGGTGTCATTTTGTGTCTAGATGTGTGCAGTCCCCTTTGGGTGCCTCTTTCCAAACGTAAGTCAGTTTCTTTTACTTTCGGTCATGTCTGTGGGGCAAAAGACCTACTGTTTTAATAAAAAAAACTAAGGCAAGGTTTAGTGACACAGCCAAACTTCGAACATTTCCTTTCCAGTGCAGTGGGGTGGGATTGGTCTAATGTGGCTTCCCTCCAGAGGAATGTTTTCTTGCCTTGGTAGGAGCTGCCATACCCGAGTCAGCAGTCATCACGCTTAGCCTCTTGTCTCCTGCGTTAGAAGGAGCTTCGACCTTCCGGGGACTGAGGAAGTGCAGATAATTAGACATAGTTTATGTTTTCCTAACAGTGCCTGGAAAGGGAAGATGACAAATATAACTGGTGGGTGGAAAGTGCTACTGTGTTTAGTAGACAATTTCTGCCTGTTTCAATAAATAGACAAGTATATAAGTGACACGGATGCCTGCATTTGAGGTAAAATAGTGAAAATGCTTATGGAACTTAACAGATGTCATATTTGGTGGGTTAGTGAGGAATTAACAGGTTTGTGCAAAAGTTAAGTCCTCAAGATTAACAAAGGAGAATTCAGCATTTGTATACGCATTTGCACAGAGAAAAGTCTAGCTCTATGGTCATGTACTCTAACATTGTATCTTCACCCTAATTTTGCATTCCATATTTCTTTAAAAATAGGGAGCAGTGACAATGTAGTGCCTTTCCTTTGCATTTTCTTTTAATTTGTAAGCATTGCTATTAAAAATGAGAGGACATGCACTTAGATTTTATATTTTGTGGATTGATGTTTAATTATTGCTCTAAGGGGCCCAAGAGTCTACTATTTTATATTCAACCTGGATTTTAGGATGACAGTAATAATTCAGTACAAGTTAGATAATAATTGATAACCATATTTTTTAACTATGGGGTTATTCCTAATTACTATGTTATTACATATAATGAAGGAAAACTATATGAATATTCTGAGTTATAGTTTGACATTTTAGTCATGATGAATAATCCCAGGTTCACTAGTGGTTTCTATAGGAAACTTGGAGTAGTTTTACAGGAAAATAAATATAAGATACACTACAGCTTACTTTTCTTTTTGGAAGATGGGGAAATATTAGTCCATTGTTCTTACATGAAACACAAATGGAACAAACAGTGATTTAAAAACAATTGGGGGCTGGTCCGATGGCAGTGGGTTATCAGAACTTATTAAAAGCAATTGGGGCAGGCCAAATAGCTCAGCAGATTACAGTGCCTGCTTAGGCAGACACGGGGGCGGGAGTTCCATCCCTGGGCCTCCCTTGCTGGTCTCGCCCCCAGGGAACGCTGAGACGGTAACTGAGACTGAGCACAGCGCTGCGCACCTGCAATCGCTGCACTTAGGAGGCTGTAAACCAGCAGGGCACTAGGAGGCCTATCTGCACAGTGAGGTGCGGTAGACCCTGTCGTAAATACTAAATAAATAAATAAATATAATTTTTAAATAATTGGAGAGGGGGGCTTACATTGTTCAGCCTGAGGTTTAATGTCCAGCTTCTAAGGTTTTCTCTCCTGAGCATTTTATTTCATAATCCTTTTTCTTTCCCTCCTATGTATGTATTCTGCATCCTAGAATAATTAAGAAAATAACCAGATAGGTGTTTCTTTTCCCTAACGACTTGTAATTTCAGACATTCTGTGAATTTATTCTATCACAGTGTAAACATACAGGAATTACTGTAGATTCAGGGATAAAAATATTTGCTTTAGAGTTTGTTTTCTTGCTGTTGTCATTTCTAGTAATTCAAGTGAAACCTATGAATATCTACCTTCTGAGAAAAACAGAAAGGCTGAATTTTCTCTCTCCCTCACTCTCTCCCTTTCTTTCTTCCTCCCTCTCTCTCCCCTTTCCCTTTCCCCTCCCACATTCTCCCTCTTTCTTTCTGTCTCTCTCTCTCTTGTCTTTGCTTACTTTTTTTACTCCAGAATTGTTTTATGAGACTTGTATTTCTACTGAAATCTATTGTAATACCAAGATTTAGAAAAGGGTCACACACAATTTGTGTGTGTGTGTGTGTGTGTGTGTGTGTGTGTGTGTGTTCATGTATGTTATGCCCTCACAAGATGGTAGGGAAAGCCTCAGAAACATTACTTCAGGGAGTATAAATGTTCAGGAGTTTCGGAAAACAGCAAAATTGGCAATTTAATTCTTTTCTATTAGACAGTATAACAGATAAGTATTATGTAGAGCAAAGGCTGATATTTAGAATCTTTTGTGAAAAGCAATTCCTATGTTGCTATCATTCAACACAGCTATATGTTAATAAAATATTGTTGAGTGAAATTCTCAGTACAAGACCACAATTCTTTCTATATGTTCAGTTATTGCAATATGTCTTTTCAATATTTAGGAAACCAAAAGTTCTCCATCTGTATCTTTGCATTAATTTGATTGTAAATATTACAAAAGCTCCACTTTTAGGGAAAACTTGAAAGAATCTATGTAAACAGTTCTGTTGTTGCTCTTGCATTTCTCACAAAATTGTAAAAATGAAATATAGTGACTCCACACTGTATGAAAAGACATGAGTTTTATCTACACAATTCTTGAACAGGTACCTGGTGTCAAGTTTCCAGTGTCCTCAAGAGGGCACTGTCATCTGTTTAATATACTTAATCTTTTGGTGTCCTTTCTTTAAGACCCCTTGTAGCACCTGAAGGGTTATTTTAACCTATTTTCTTCTGAAATGCAATCTTGCATCCCTTGCTTCTTCCACAGTCCTGTGCCCATAGCACTCCCCACCTGTCCATCATTACAAATCCTAGGTTGAATTGTATGTTAAAATGCAAGTACTGAATCACTGACATTTAGTAAATGGGCCCATCTAGAGTTATCAGTCCAAGTCCAGGCCTGTTTAATAAGGATTTTGTTTTTGCCATTAACCCTAGTTAATATTGATTCCTTCCAATTTCCTTTAAAATACAGTGTGTGTAATTTTTTTTTCTTATATTCCATATGTGTAGACATGCCCTGATTAACCTTGGAGTCAAACTACTAGGATTAATAGTAGCTCTGCCATCTACAGTACATGCCTGCTCTTCCTTGCGCTGTTTTGAAGATTACATAAATAAACTACATGCAATTACAAACTAATCTAATTAAAGTTACGCAATTTAGGACCAATGTGTTTGAAAAGTCAGGCGTCTTCCAAGACTCAAATAACCTGGCTCACACATTTGTAATGTTGATTTGGTCTTTGATGATGGAAAATGTTTAATTACATTTTTCAAAGTATATATAATTTAGTATAATAAGTTCTAACTTTGAAAATGTTTCCAAAAGTACACATACACTTATACAGTTTTATAGAAATTCTTTATGGAGTATACAAAGAAAGAAAATCTTTTGTATTAATTATTCTAAAGCATAACAGTTTAGACATGTTCAAATAAAGATTTTTGCTTGAAGTATATTAAAATATGCATTAATTTTCAGGAAGAAATTGTTCTGCACATTATATTGAAACATTTCTTTCGCAAGTAATATTTAAGAGAAAAAATAGGCCTATAATAACTTTCATTTTACACAGAAATAGCTATAATTATAAATACAAATAGGAATTTATAATGACAAATATACATTATCTATTTAATATTTATATTAACACACTAAAAATGAAAGTATCACAGCTGCTATATAATCTTCTGTGTATAATGGTACTTATTTATATTGGATTTTGATAGATCTGGGTAATTACATTTTACTGTTTTCAATATTTATTTATTTTTCTGTTTGTTTGTTTGTTTGAGGTCAGGAGGTCAATCTTACCTGGTTGGCAAAGGACCCCAGAACAACAGTAAGGATGTTTATTTTTACCCTTGCAAAGTTTTAAGACACAGAGTTGCCTGGTGACTGACCCACAATGTCCAGGCAGGATGCTGTTTTCAAGACTAAAGCAGCTTGACTGCATTAGGCACTGTGGCTTTGTCCTACCCTCACCTATGCGTCCCATTTCCAGCTTCAGTGACTCCCAGCACTGCTCCATTTTTGTTTTATTGTGTAAGTGATAATACAGGAAGTATCCTTAACATTACTGAAAATCAAAGACTTTAGACATCAAATGGAACTGTTGCTTTCTAACAATCATGGATATTCTATTATTGAAATCCCTTGAGTCCTGTAGGCAGAGTAGTTTAAATTCCTTTTGTTGTCTCCCCTGGGAGATTTTGTTCCCACTTTTCACTTGGGATGGATCCCCCGATGCTGAGCCATATACAGCTGCACAGATGGACAAATGCTTGTTGTAAACAGCCATGCCTGCTTTTCAATGGTTATCTCATTTCTATGACTCCAAACAATGATTCACCACAACTCTGGGCTCTGTCCCACCAGTTTGCACCAGGGGTCCCTGTGGTAGGCACCAAATGTAGAGGTATGTTGGTCTCTTTGTGATCTCCAGGAGGAAATGGGGAGAGAATTTAGAAGACAAAGGCAAGAGATAATATGAGATCAGGTGGGGAACCATGCCTGATTGGGCCTCCTCGGTCTTTTTTCTTTTGATGTGTAAAATAGTTTGTTCACATTTTAAGTAGACTTAATTTTCAAGCAGTTGAAACTTTCGTTTTTCCTCATAAGAATACCACACACATTACTATAGTTTAAAAAGTTTGATGAATGTCTGGGGATATAGCTCAGCGGCTTAAGCACCTGCTTGGCAAGCAAAAGGCCTGAGTTCTATGCCTGGTACTGGAAAACAAAAGAAAGAAAAGGTATATGAAATAAATATAAAATGCACTGGAATATTAAAATGGCAAATAACTTCATTTGTGTTTGTCTTCAGGTGTTATGGGAGCCATACATTCAAAAACAAGTTTATCCTCTTTTGCACACCATCCTGTAACATGATTGCCCACTTAGACGCTCTAAACTGCACTAGTGCTCTCAAAATTTGCTTCTCATTGCATTGTCCTAACATCAAGAATTTCAGCAGTGAGACATGTGCAGCTGCATTTGAGGACGAATGCTTGTTGTAGTAGGAACAGCCATCCCTGCCTTTCCCCGGTTATCTCATTTCTGTGACTCGAAACAGTTGACTCCAACAATGTCATTTCTCCTTTCTCAAATATTTCTTCTCAAATGCACTCATTTATATTGAAAGAGAAACACAGTAAGGATGAAGAAAGGGTCTGTTCAGTTAATAATTAGACGGTTGATATATTTCAGAGCTTTCCTTATGAGTTCATTATTTCTACAGTTTGAAACCAATGTTACTTTATCAGGTTCTGAAAGACCTTATTTAATTATATGTTTCTTATAATTGAAAAGGCAAATATGTCAGATGCCTTTAACTGTTCTTTATTCACTTTGTTAATCCTATCCTTGATGCTAGTATTTATTCTTTCAGAAATTAAAAGATCGAGAAGTGGCAAGTTGGCATGTTAGAGAAAATTTATTTGATTTAGACTTATACCTGTTTGTTTTTTTCCAGTACTGGAGGTCAAACTCACACCCTTGCACTTGCCAGGCAGGAATTTATGCCACTATGATTCCTTCCTGGCCCTTATTACTACTTCTTAAGTTAATATATTTTTTAAAGCCATATGTATCTGTGCTTATCTATCATGTATTATAATTATAGCTCCATTTTTCAGTTAAACATTTGTCCTCAGGTTGAAAACCCATAAATTATTCTCAGATAAATGTATAAAATAAAACTATTATGAATTACTAAACATTATAATATCATAGATAAAAGAATAAGAACACAGCATATGTGATGAAAACATGTAAGGGTTTTGAAAACAGAGATTATTAGGTTGTGTTTAAACACAGAAGACATGCACATCAATCACGTCCAAAAGCATAACAATCAAAAGCATCACAGGGTAGACCAAAACTTAGTCATTATGTTTTCAAAACAGAATACATCTTACTGAGGCTCGCTGGTAAATATGGACACTTTCTAAATCCATGATAATGTTATTATTACTAGTTCTCAGGCTTGATGCCACTTAGAATGTTTCCACCTCTGAAGAATCCAAGATTAATTTGCTGTGATTAGCAGAGAATTACTTTGCAAGTTTCTGTCCATTTACTCAAGGGCACAACTCTTAATTCCAACTCACTGAATTTATTTGCAATGCTCCAACAGCCCTCAGAAGCCTCAAGATCATACTACAAATAGTGACTTCTTCCACACGCCAGATGCTCCACTTTCCAGAAGAAGGCATCCCGCTGGTCTTGTTGAAAAGAGGAAAAAGCAAAACCTTACTTCCTTCAGTAAGATAGCTGCTGCCACTGCAATAAGGCACTTAACCGAGTGCAGTGCAGGTTTTTCAACAGATCTAGTAAGGCCACGACTATGATGACCAATATAATTCATGCTTAAGCTGGAAACAAAAAATAAACTATGCTTTACAATTGAAAAGTAAAGACTGCTTGAATGTAATTTCAAGGTAGGTAAGCTAAAATGAGCATAGAGTTACTATGAGAATGTGGACATGTGAAATATCACTAAGTTGTAGGAAACCCCAGGACACTCTTTCTAAAATCTGTGAAAGCATATGATTTAGCATTTTGCAGTAGGAGGTACATGTTGGTGTTGAGGGGGTGTACGTGCAGAAGTGGCTTACACTATTAACGTCAACTAGGAAAGCTAAAACAGAATATAAGCTACACAGATTGTTTTTCATTCTTGCTAATAGCAAGGATGGGGATCATTTGTTATTATTAGATATATTTCATAATTGCACTGCAAGTGATGGAGATATTTACTCAGATAACTTCTAAACACAGATAATTTCACAGGTTGAGGCATCTAAAACATTTGGGATTTAACCTTGTGTGGCTGGATACCAAGTCAAATATTGTCCTTGTTAATATCCTCTTTGACTGCTGCTCTTCTTTTCAAACCTCATACAAGTTATTCCCTTCTGTGATAAAAATGTAGCACCAGAGCTGTACTCTAGCACATCTGTACAATATCCGTACAATCACATGGGTGGAAGAAAACAAAAGGTAAGATCCTGGACACAGGTCGCAGTCACATCGCTGCCCTGCTCCAAGGGACGGGGCTCTCTCCCAAGAAATGGCATCTGCAGAAAGCCAGAAAAAGGTAGTTTTCCAACACATGCAGTACAGTTGCTTTAAAAAAAAAAAACAGAAAGAAATTCTTGGCAGCAGGCAAGAAATAAGTACTGGTCACTAACGCAGGAGTCACGATGAAGGCCCATCTCTCCAACTCTGACGCTACTTGCAGTGACTCATCACTGGCTTTTGAAGTTCTCTGTGCTCTGTCTGTAATTTGACCCCAAGAATATGCTCCAGGAAGACAGGAGCAGAGGAGTAGCCTTAGGCAAACGCTTGCCAAATGCTGGGTTTGCGTCAGATTCATTTCACATCAATTTGCAAAAACCACTTAGAAAAATATCCTCATTTTGGAGCTGGATGCTGATTGTGTCCCCACTGTTCTCTACCAGAGAGACTACAAAATTATTATTTGTTATCCTGACAATTATGCAGGTGGTGAAGTGTGAATATTATTTTTCAATGATAAAATAATTGCTCTTACAATTATATGAGCTCAGAAATAAAATTATTGAGAAAAATGTTGATGTGCAGACTCCACCAGAGTGCAGGGACAGGAAGCTGTTCAGGGGCTCTTTAATTAGAAACGATGTCTTCTGAATATGACCCATTCTTTATCACAGATGCCC
The DNA here is from genome assembly GCA_004027165.1 of Ctenomys sociabilis. Lineage (NCBI taxonomy): Eukaryota > Metazoa > Chordata > Mammalia > Rodentia > Ctenomyidae > Ctenomys > Ctenomys sociabilis. The sequence continues at coordinate 11,660 of PVKA01045460.1, forward strand.
TCATCCAAGCATCGATTATCTTCATGAAGATAAATGACAGCTATGTACTGTAAGGAGACCTTATTGTATGACTCTCAAGTTTTACTAAAATAATATTGAAGTTTAAGAGGAATCTGAACATACCTTTCACAAGCCTCCATAGCTGTAATTAACTTTCCACTATTTGGACAAAAATTGGCATCATAAAATAGATAATGTTTGTAGGGTGCTTTTGAACTCACACAACATGTTTGCATCCTTTTTTCAAAGATCTTTTGACCTGTTTGATTTTTTTATCTTAGAGAGTGAGAGGGGGGCCATGTGGATTTCCTGGGCTGATTTCACCATTGCCGAGGGCTGGCAGGGTCCTCAGACTCACATGGATGCTGCTCTGTTTCTCTTGTGTGTTTAGAAAACAGCACGATTTGTGCCTGGTGCCTGAAATCCAGCCACTTGGTTCACATAATTCTTTGTCATCTTCTTTGATATTTTATTAAATTGCGTTGGAAAGTGCCATTCTTGCTTCAAACAGTTGAGTGCATGCTACGCTGTGTTTAAGGCCCTTCTCCACTCTGCAAGCACACAGGCCTCAGCTGTCACCACAGCCCATTCTGTGAGCATTTGTCCACCTGACTCACCTTATTGCAATGACTTGTTCCTGTGGCTGCCTCTCCTCTTGGACTGTTTCTTGAAGACAAAGATTTTGTTTCATGCATCTGTGCGTTTGAGTACTAGTAGTGCAGGAACTTGGCACCTGAGAAGTAAGCAGTCAACACTTGGTGAATTAATTAATGGCCTGCCTGTGGCAAAGGGAGGAGCAGAGCTGTGAGTGCAGAGCGGCTGCTTCGGGGATATGGAATTGCAGCGAAGGCACGCGGTTTCTGGCTGCACTGTGAAATCCTGGATTTTATTGTGGTCATTTGGTTCTCTGATGTTTATGAATTACTCAAAACAAAACTTGATTCTGCTTCTTAATGTAGATATTAAAATTTTAAATAGTTCTTTGTGTTTTAAATTTAATTCCAACAAGTATAATAAAACAGCAGTAACTTCTGTGCTTTCAATGGGTGGAAACAGAATATAAACCCCTCACCATATAAAAATAGCAGCCTTGAGTATTCACCGCCTCCAATATGCCTCCTTCTTAAATAAAAGTCTTATACCTTGACTGAATGGGAGCAAACTTATTTTTCCCTTTTCTTCTTTAATGTATCTGGTACAGGATCTCACTATGCAGCTTGGACTCAGAGTGATCCTCCTGCTATCAGCCTCCCAGCACCCGATTACAGGCAGGTGCCACCATGCCAGTCCGGCTGAGCATGTCCAGGGCGGGAGTGTGGCAAGGCATGTGGGGCCAGGCATCAAACCCTGGTCCCCGTGCATGCCTAAGCAGGTGCTTGTTCTGCTGAGCTGGCCCGAGACTTATCTTTTTAAAGGCGAAGTATTGTGCGTGCATGAGTGTGTACGCTTCTGAATGTGTGTGTGGTGAAGGAAGTGGCTCGTGGAAATTAGTGCAGTGTACTTTTTGCAGAATGTACATGGCCTCTAATTCTGTAATATTTGTTTTTCAGTATTATGACATTAATTCTCACAGCTTTTTCTGTGGTTTTTTTTTTAGAAAAACGATTGTTGGTTTGAAATTATTTTAGAAAGTATTGGCTTTAACCTTATGTATCAGTAAAGAACTAACGGATTTCATTTTTTGATTCTGAATATAAACATGGGGTTCATCTTTAGGAAAAATTAGTCTGATTTTGAATAGTTACTGTGGGAAGTGGGTTCTCATTTCAGTTCCTGATCAACTTTGGCTTAACAGAAAGTTAAGTGCTTCACATATACCATTTGTTTTCTTTATATCATGATCTCAGTACCCATTGTTGTGGGCTTTGTTAAAGGATACAGAATTGCACCTTGTCTCAGCACCATAAACCTTGAGTGGGGGTATCATCCTCACCGCTGAACATTGTGGAAATATTCTCAGGCATTCATCAGCATCCTGTTGAACATCAGGAACCACATACTGATTCCAAGTTTACAGTAGAGTTGAGAATTTCTTCAATTGCATAAAATAATTCAATCTTAGATCATCTTGTAAAAATACTTCAAATGTGCCTTTTTCTATCAGCATATAAGTGTTTCAGGAGTCTAGACTTTACGATAAAGCTACTCTCCCAAATTTAAATGCCTCTTTTGGAAACAGAAATATAATTGTGTAAGTGATTGCAGTTAGAAGACTCATGGAGAGCGTGAGTGGTTCTGAAAAATCCCTCTGCACGTGTCCCTTTATAAAGGGACATTTGTTTTCTGGGCACTGAAAATTTATTGAACTGGATGAGCTGTTGGTGATGTCAGCATCTGACATCAGCCTCTGGGTCTTACTTGGTCATGGGAACCATTGCTGTAAGACTGAATTTCAATCTGTTCCAAGGAGGACAACAATAAAAAATAATGTGATTGAACCTACAATTGCAAAATGAATTTAGACTTCATAATATCCTTTTTAAGATATATTTTACTTTATTTTCAAATACGAGATGAAAATTGTATATATTTGGACATATACAATTGTGTCACTTGCTTAACATGATAGGAGATAATTGAACTAAACTAACTAGTATATCTATCTGTCAACTACACTGCCAAAAAGTTGGCAATACAAGCACTACAGATTTATTACCGGCATTGAAATATACTCAACTCTATTCAACATGTTGTGTTACTGATATAAAAAAGATTAGTCGTTCTTCCCAACCAATCCTAGGTACCCTTTGGGTGCCATCCCTCCCCTGTTCTTTATGCAGTCTCACATTGTAGGAGCCATCATTCTGCTCTCTTGATCTGTAGAATTTCAGATTTATCACAGGAGGGAGAATGTGTGGTATTAGTGTTGCCGTGCCTGTCTTGTTGCTCTTAGTAGCAGTGTTTTTCAATTTCTTCCATATTGTGGCAAATAGCAGAATCTCTGTCTTTTTAAAGCTGAACAGTATTTCACCATGTGTGTACATATATGCGTGTTCTTTTCCATTCATGTATTCAGATCCCTAGGTTTCTTTCACACATGAGCTGGTGTCAGTGGCACTGCTGCGAACCGGAATTTCAGATCATTGGGTAAATTCTCAAAAATGGGATTGGTGGTTTATATTAATTCTACTTTCATTTTTTGAGAGACATTCATACTGTTTACTGTAACGGTTATATTAATTTAGATGCCCACCAACAGTATACAAGAGCTCAGTATCACTTATTCTCATCATCAGTATTTCCTATGTATTGTCTCTTTTCATCATAGCCATCCTAACGGTTGTCAGGTATCTCATAGCTTTGAGTCCTGATGCTCAGCAACTTTACATGTATCTGTTAAACATTTCTATGTCTTCTTTTGTGCCAAAGCTGTTCAGCACCTGTCATTTCACATCATAAAACTAGCATGCACTCCAGGGGGATGGCTCTATAGAATAAGCACTTCCCTGGGAAGCGCAAGGGTCTGAGTTCAATAACCAGTTTTTTTTTAAAAAAAAAAAAAACATAAAAAAAAAAAACTAGCTTGCTTTCTCAGTAACAAGAAATATATATGTGTGTGTATGTATACATTATACACAACATATATGTGTGTATATATATTACATTAGAAATATGTGTATATATACACACACATATATTTCAATAAAAAATATATGCACATATATATGTTAAAAGTTATTGTAGGTCTAGGTTTTCTACCACTTTGCCTCTTGTTATTACTATTGGAAAAGATTCACATAATCAGTAAAATTTACTTTTAGAGTCTATTATTAAAACCTATTTTGCCAGTCTAGATAAATCAAAAGAATAATGAAATACAGCTACATATATATATATATATATATATATATATATATATATATATATATAT
>PVKA01045461.1:0-15529 GCA_004027165.1 Ctenomys sociabilis
ATGAGTGTTACCTCTTCCTGTTGAATTTTTCTCCTAAGATGTATATAATGGCCTTCATTATTTCATTTGATCATTTTTTTGTTTGAAGTTGAGGCTGTCTAAGAACAGGATTGCTATCCCTGCTTTTTTCTGAGGTGCTGGAGCATGTAGTATTGTTTTCCATCCTTTGACTTTCAGCGTATGAATTTGTTTTTGAGTGAATTGTATTTCTTGCATAGAGCATATTGTTGGATTATGTTTCCTAATCCACTATGCCAGTCTATTTATTTTAATTGGTGAGTTGAGTCCATTTGCCTTGATGGTCTTAATTGTGCTGTATTGATTTACGATCATCATGTTATTTACCTGCTGTTGTTTATTCCTTTTTCCCCTGTGTTTAAGTGTTTGCCCTGTGTAGTGAGTTCCTTTTCTTCTTGTTCCTGGTGTTCGGATCATTTTGGTCCCTCTCTAGAGCATCTTTTTGTAGTCTGTGTAGGGTTGGCTTTGTGGTCATGAAATTCTTTAGTTGTTCTTTGTCATGGAAGTATTTCACTTCTAGGTCAAACTTGAAAGAGAGTTTTGCAGGGTATAGTAGTCTGGGCTGGAATTTGTTTTCATAAAGGAATTGAAATACTCTACTCCATGCTATCCTCACCTTCATGCTTTGTGAAGAGAAATCTCCCATTATTCTTATGAGTTTTCCTTTAAATGTGATCTGTTTCTTTTTTCTATCAGCTTTCAGAATATTGTTCTTGTGCTGGATTTCTATGATCTTGACTATTATATCTCTTGGTGTATTTTTAATCGGGTTGAAGTTATATGGAGTTCTGTATCCTTCTTTTACCTTTCCTCCTGTTGGGCAAGTTTTTTGCTGTTACTTCTGTCCATATCCTTTTTATATCTGCATTGACTTTCATTGACACCTATTATTAGTCTTACATTGTTCATCTTTACATCATCTTGCAGGTGATGTATTATTTTTTCTTTCATCCTAGTTGTTTTAAAGAGATCTTTTCCTATCTTTTCACTAGCTGCGACAGTGTCTTCAAGATCTGAAATTCTATCTTCACTTTCATGCAAACGTTTTTGCAAGTTTGTGATTGAAATTTTAAGTTCTTCTGTATCTCTTTGATTCTGCTCCATGGCATCTATTTCTTTCCTGTATTGCTCAGTCAAGAAATATGTCTCTTTTCTAATTTCTATTTTTTTATCAGTGTCTTTGTGAGAAGCAGTTATTAATTCTTTTACTTCAGAGATTATTTCTGATCTGATTACCTCTATATCTTTCTGCATTTGATTCTTTACTTCAGGGACTATTATTTCACAGATTTCTTTTTTTATTTAAGAAAATATTTCTGATCTGAGTTCCTCTATATCTTTCTGCTGTTGTTTCTTTACTTCTGATGCTATGAATTCATATATTTCAGCTGAGCTAGTGTCTTCTGCACTTATTCTGGTGGGCTCAAGACCTGAGATTACATTTTGTTCCTTTTCTTTGTCATTTCATATAGTACTGACCTTTCATGTAGAGCTTTTGATCTGCACTGAAATTCTGGTGCAGATCTATTAAGTTTGAGTTTATCCACTTGTTCCTGGCTTGGGTCTAGCTGTTGTGCTCAGCTCCTTCTTGATGCAGCTGAAGTGAACCTGTTGTGCCCCTTTTTTGCACCCTTGGCTTTGGGGGCGGGCAGGGGAATGCAGAAGCTCTCCCACACATTAGCCTGGCCTGGGCTTGGCCTGGGTCCAAGATACCATGAGAGCATCACAAAAGTTCTCTCTCACTGAGTGGGCTTGGGGGTGGGGTTTCCAGAGGGGTGGAGAGGTCCCAAGGCTTCAGCACAGGGTCTCACTCAGGTGGTGTGCCCGGGTTTGGTCCTGAGATGTCCTGTGCTTGCAGAAGGGCCAGAAGGTCTCTCACCCACTCCTATATCATCACTTCTGTGCATCTATTGGGGTATTCTCCACAGGATTCCAGAACTGCCATATGGTCCCTGAAATATTTCTAAGGCCAAGTTTAGTTGAGGTCCAGATTATATCAGCTCAAATCCCAACAGCTCCCCTTACTAAATTCCATACCTGGTTAAAATTAATTTTTTTAGGTTTCTGTCATCTGTAAAATAAGATACCCTAAAGGGACTTAATTTTACAGAGCTGTCATGAGAGTTAAATAGGGTAAACTACATAAAATTGTCATATTTATTTATGTATTTATTGGGCACGGGGTCTTGCTACATACCTCAGACTGGTAGTGTTCTTCCTGGCTCAGTCTTCCTGGAGCTGGGATTATAAGCATGAGCCACCATGCCCAGTTTCAGTGGGTGGCACTCCGTGGCTGGACCATAAGCCATATCGGTACAGGGGATTGAACCCTGGTACTTGAGGTTATCAGGCAGGTGCTTAGACAGCCAAGCTATTTCCCCAGCCTTCAACTGCTAGACATTATTACAATATAATTCATAACATGACTATTCTCTTTTAAGATGTAGTTGCTAGATATTACTGTTATAGCCCCATAAGTACTGCACTTAGACAATCTAGATCTTCTGCAAGGCTACCTTTTCAATTTTTATGAAATATGACTTTATGGCAAAGTTTTACAACAAGAACTCCATACCTATTTCTTTAACACCTAGTTTTAAAATAACTGGTGAAATTAAGCCAGTAAACAAATAATAATTTTTAAAAATATATTCATTTTATTTCACTTTTTGTCTTCTTTAAAAGATTATTACTTTATAAATAGTTACTTGATTTTTGCATATATGAGTTTTAAAAAACAAATTTGTGTGAATGATCATAGGATATTAACAGAAGTAACTATATTTTATTTTGGTGTGGTATGGTGAATAAAGTTCTGTCTGTATGCAACTCTACCTTAAACACAGTCAATTTGGTTTTACCACTTAATTTTATCCAACCCTACTTTATTTATTTATTTATTTTTAATTTTTTCATTAATTTTATTGAGAAACAAATAGCAATGCGTTTCAAAATTGACTAATAGGACAATTTCAATAATTAATACATTGCATATTGTTGTCTTCATAGAGATTATTCATAGTACAGGATGCAGACATGTTATCTGGTCCTCAGACACTATTAGTACTAATCTTTCTCCTGATTGAATTAAGAGAAAGTAGCTGTATATCTATCTTAATGATTTTTAATATACAGATACAAAATGGTCCTTCATTTGTACCCCTTTTTTTGTTTAGCTTTGAGAGATGGCTATTTTACTGTAATTTAAATATTGTAGGTGAATGAATTCAGCAAAATAATACAATATACTCTAGTAGTCTATAATAGTAGTGGGTTATCTGTAGGACTGGTAATGTCAGAAGTTTCCAACGCTACTTTAAACCAAGTGGGTTTAGCTGACCTTTTGTGAAAATTTCATATGGATGAAAGATATTTCATCAACTAAGACAACTGTGTCCATATGTTGTTATTTTGTCTAAACTTTGAAGAATCTTTTCCATAGATTTTTAAAGTTCTTATTTTATAAATGAGGAAGTGAGGCCCAGCATCACGCCAGCCAGGAGGAGGTGAAGCTATGACTAAAACCTGGGTTGTCACCCTGGGAAATATAAGTTTTTTATTAGTCCTACATGAGGAGAAGGACCATGTAAGTCTTATCACCTGTGTCATTAATAGTGAAATTATAGCTTTTGGATCTTCCAATAGTTTGATAATTATATAGTGAAATATTTGATTTATAATAAAGCAAAAACTCTCAGGGAGATACAAGTAATTGGAAAATAAATATAAAATACAAACATTGTACTTGTAAGAAAGAAAGACAAAAGGGGATTTTTTTCTTTGTGTTGGAGACTGGGGATTGGTTTAAAGGTGTTGAACGTGTGAGGGAAGAACTTGTCCGTTGAGATTATTCTGACTCTGATCGATGGGAATTTTTGACACTATGTTGTCCTAGTGGGGCAAACCTTTGTTAGTCCCTCTCCTGTCCTATCAGATCAGCTATCTATCACTCAATGCCACTCTGCTTCCTAGAATAGGACCACTCCAGTACCACCTAAACCAGACATTTGCAGTAACATGCTCTTTTATAGGACTAATATTTCTAGCACTCACCACTTTATTAATGGCTATCTTTATTCTTTGGAAACAAATGAAATTAACATCAACACTGTGTCGGTGGTTCTAGTTGGTCACATTAGGAATACTGTGCATATTTTCCAGAAGATATATTTTACATCTTATAGCAAATGAAGCTGTAATCCTTAAGATTTTCCAGCAAGAAGTTTCTCTCAAGTTGCAGCTTGCTGTTCAATATTATTAGAGAAAAAAATTGGGACCTATTTATGGCATCCATTTCATAAAGCATAGCAAAAATTAATACAATGGAATAATTTCTCACTGAGGAAAAGCTTTGCAGTGGGATCAGAATCCCTTTGCTTGGAAAAGACGAAAGGCACAGGCCAAATACAGTGTGCATACATCTTACCATTAAGAAAGAAAGGGAATAAAACCTTCTCAAGCTTCGATCATCTAGAGCAAGCAGAGACTGTGAAAAGTTCTAGAGTTCCTCTCATCACTATCTCATGATAATTTCTCTCCTCTCTCAGTTTATAGAATATATTGTCTCCTGCAGACACATTTGCAAGTTTTAGAACTTTAATTTCCATTGAAGCTATTAGGATCCCTATAATATTGTAGATGCACTTTAAGTAGAAAATGAAGGGAAATTCTTTCGGTTGCACAGACAGGGACTGAATTCTTAGTCACATGTAGGAAGAACCAGTAGCTCAGTGGCATGCTTAGCATTATTCATGCACCAGGAGTGGGGAGACCATCCAGGTTTGCACACTGGGGCACTCACACTCTGTTTCTCCCCATATATTAGCTGCAGCTAATAACATGCTCTAGATAGTAATACTCAAGGTGAGACAGGGGATTGCAGAATACAAAAGAACTCAGTATGCCTTTTATTAAATTGTGTCAGAATTTCCTTCAATTCTCTGAAATTTCTTCTGATTCTCTGCTCTGTGCAAAACACTAGAGCCAGTGTGCTCCATCCCCAATCCAATTCAATTTGAAATGGTAAAAGAATCCCTCTCTTGTTAAAACTCAGTTATCACCATTCACATTGGTTTTCTGTGTAGCTAACAGCACTGCTGTGGTGTGCCACTTATTAAGTAATTACCCTGCCAGTTTTAAAAGTATTTAGGCTTTGTTAGGGACGGAGAACTTAACAGGTAATGACACTTTTCATTAACAATAACCTTTGATTCTCTGCAGGAAATGGTTAATGTTTTTAACCCTAGCTTTACTGAAGTTTAACTGACAAATTAAAATTTTGTATATTTAAATTGTTGAAAGTGCTGAACTGATATACTTATGTATATATATGATTGACCCAATCAAGCAACTTACCATATCATTTCCCTATTCATGTATACCTGTGGCTCAACCGCTTAAGGGCTACTTACTTGGCAAATCAATTTTTTCTAGAAGACGAATGTAGTTATTAACATTAACATTCTTTGTGTTTGGAAGGATAAGTATGTTTCAGTTTTAAAAGTTCTGTTAGAAATAGCCTGTTCAAGGGATGTTCAAAAGTTGTTGAGTTCAATTTCCTCTAAGCAACACTGCTATAATTTCATTCACCATTCAAGCTGTAAGAAGATCAAAAATGAGAAAAAGAAGTACTAATAGACTTTAAGATCCTTTTGTTCAAACATGAAATTGCTACTACACTTGGTACACCCATGAGGAAATTGCCATTTAGTCGCAGAAGTGTGGTTTATTGGCTTTGTCCATTTTAGGTGTTGGAATTCTAGCTACAGTGATGATTGAAATCAGGTGCTTGAATTCCCTCTGTAATAAGATCCCAGAATTCTTCTATATGAATTTAATCAAGATAACTACATGAGATCAGCACAACTAGCCTTGAGCTACGAATTCTATACAAGTCAAACACATTTAGCCGGCAGTATAACTACAAATAATAAATAATAGCGCTCTGATAACAACTTCTAGTTGTTCCACCATAAAAGTGTATGAAATTGAAGCCAGGAAAAGCCAAGGAACACATCGTCCTCATTCTAGTCTTCCAATTATCTTCTGTTTCTCTCCTGCATACATTCTTCACTCTCCCATGCCAGGCAGGGAGCCTGTATCCCCATAGGATGCTGCAGCTTGTCCATTGTTATAGTCACATAGCTAGCAAGCTAGCTATCTGGGCCTTGTATGGTTCTCAGTAAAAAAAAAAAGAAAAAAAAAAAGAAAGAATCAATAAGCACAGTCTGTTACTAGATCCAGCATCAGTATTGTCTTTCTGGCAGGGGATTATGGAATTCTATAGTGTTGGGATTCTTCTCTGAGTACCTTGCTTTATTTCTTGGCTGATTGTGAAACTTGGGTGGGGAAGTGATGGAAAGATTTTTTAAGGCTAATCGTGTGTGTGTGTGTGTGTGCGTGTGTGTGTGTGTTTGGCCTAGGGCTGGGTGACAGCATGTGGTGCTGAGGATTGAACCACAGTCCCTGTGTGCTTGTCTAAGCTTGCCTAAGCAGGTGCTTTAGACGACTAAGCTATCTCGCCAGCCCCTTTCATCGTTATTTAGAAAGCAATATTATTTGAAATTAGTACAGCTTGTTAAAGAAAGAAATACTTTTTTAATGCATTTCTACTGTTTAGAGGATTTCATTTTTTAAATATTTATATTATATGTAATTTAGCTAATATTAAGATTAGTTTTAAAGTTGATTTTTAATTTAATATCATATAGTGCTTTTCTAAGTTGTTGTTTATTCAAATTAATGATTTAAAAATATAATTGGTTTTGGGCCCAGGAGATAGCTCAGTAGAATAAGCACTTGCCTAGCAAGTGCAAGGTCCTGAGTTCAATCCCCAACACTTAATAAAAAAAATGGTTTTGAGCTTTTTATACTTACTGATCATAGTGATTTTTTTGGTCTTTTGCTTTTAAAGCAAAGAAAAATAAACATTAAAAACAAGGGTATGAAATTTCAAAGCAAGATTCATAATGATTTTAACCATTCTCTGTTTGTCCCAATTGTTTTCTTTGCTGTTATAAATACTACTCCAATTAGTCCCTAGGCTTATACCTCTGTATTCCTTTTATAATGAGTTCTTAAGATAAATTCCTAGAAATCGCTATTCTGAGTGAAAGAATAGACTGCTGTAAAGATGACGTTACTTTTCCCCTCAAGGTTGCCAAAAAAGCTTGTGCCAACTTATATTGGTCAGGAACGTTTCTTTGATTTAAGCTCAGATCTTCAGTGAATGATGATGAACCATACTCAACACAGAAGAGCTCAGCCTGCTACCATGTCCCTCTTGCAACTGTCTTAGCAGCACCCCTGGGTCATGCTAGCTTATAGCTTCATATCCATCATCACTGAAGTTTTAGCATTTTTTAAGAATTAAAAATCTTCTCTATGAAAATTTGCCAAACCTCATTGGTTCCCAGGCTGGAGTTTTATATTTTTAATAGTTTATCTCTTTCAGGCTGCTTGGGACTTATTGCTTTACCAAAGTCCACAAAGCCTATATAATCAAATTTAGACAGGGATGTGGTTAAATTACAAGAGTCAACATTTGTGCCTAGAAAGCCACTGGCACTGTAATCTACTGTGTGCATAGAGCAAATGCACACTTACTCTTTTGAAATGTCACCCAACGCCATGTGTTAAATAGACTCAAGCAGACTGTAACCGGCAAAAATGGTGTGAAACAGAGTGCTGATTAGCAAAGTTCAAATTCACACAATATGAGTTTGGAAATATGTTAGATAAATAATCAGAGCTAAGTACCACACTATATCTTAAAAACAACCAGTACTGAGTTGTTTCAAGCTTATTGTTTTCTAGAACATATGAAGTGATGCTATGTGTGAATTTTCACTCAGGCCAGAACAGCAATAGGTCAAGGGCCAAATATAGGCCAATGGCTTCGAGTACCTCTTGTTGTTCATCAAAGTATAGTTTTAGTATTTGGCATTGAGTCAGTAAGCAGTAAAATTAACTATTTTGTTTTTAGTTGAAGAGCCAGAAACATGTATTTTATGGTTCTTCTGTTTTTCTATTTATATTGTCTAATTACAAGATTCTCAGACGCACAAGTGCAGAGGGAGAAACACATGCTTGGTAGAGGGAAAAAACCTCAAGGCAAAAGACATAGAATTGAAGATTGATTTTGGGAGCTCTAGGGTTCATAAAACAATTTTTTGAGAAATAAGGATGCTTCATTAGAGTTCACTAATGTTAGAGTAGTTTTAATTCTCTTCATGCAATTCTTGGGTTCAGTCACTATTTACTAGCACCTAGTTATTTACTTAATTATTGTTCGATATTGGACATGGAGTCTCATGCTTATAAGCCCAGTTCTCTTGGAGTCTCGGGCAGGAGGATCTCAAATTAGACTCCAATCTAGACAACTTAGAAGTTTTGTGATCCTTTCTCAAAGTGACAAATAAACAATGGATAGAAGTATTCACAATTAAGGCACCAACAGATTGAATATCTGGTGAGGGCTTGCACTTTGCTTCAAGGATGGTGTAGCCTTAGTGTATTCTTGCGTGTCCATAGGGCCCCTGGGAAACTTATGGCAACCTATTTTTTAAAGGTACCCATCCCATCCATGAGGGCACTACCTGCATAACCTAGTCATTTCCCAAAGGGCTTACTTCTTAATTCTATCACTTGGGTATGAAGTCCTAATACATAAATTTGAGGATCCAAAACAATACCAGTACACATCATCTTGATGAAAAGAGGGATGTGGAATGAGATGGTAAAATTGCCTGTGAACACCAGTAATTCCAACTACTCAGGAGGTTGAAGCAGAAGGATCATAAACTGGAGGCCAGACTGGGCAACTTGGAGAAACCCTATGTCTAAGAAAACAAACAAACAAATAAGCAAATATATAAATGTGGATAAAGATGTAGTCCTGTGCTTCTTGGGTTTGTTCCCCAGTATCATAATAAAACACAACACAACACAAAAGAAAAGTCCCAAGGTGGTAAAACTGTGTTTATTCAAAGGTGTGGCTGACTGCAACAATATTTAGAGAGCCATGCAGGAGTCAGACTACATGTGATATCATGTGTCCTGTTACCTGTATTTTTTTAGGATACAGCAGTTTGAATCCAGGGCCTCATGAGTTCTAGAAAAGCACTCTATCACTGAGCAATATCCTCAGTTCTAGGGTTAGCTATTTTTAATACTGATTTTAAGAGTAATGAGGGGGAAGTGCACTGAAGGCCACCAGCAATGTGCAGTGCTGTTAACTTGGGATCTGAGGTCAGTCTAGTTTTTGCATGTGAGACAGATAAGGAGTCAGGGTAAGTGGAGACTATAGCTCGAAGGCCATTGTATGAGTCCAAAGGAGTCCCTGGCAACTTGGGTGAAAAAGTAGGGTATAGAAGAAGAGAAGTGGACAATGTTCCTAAGAGGGATATCTGGGACAGAGGACTAACAGTATTTAATGAAATTTGGAATGTAGAGTAGAAAGAAAGTGAAATGTTAATTAAATCTCATAGACTTCTGGTTTAAGAAACCATGTGGATGATAATAGGATAGATGTCCTTAATTAAAAAAAAAAAAAAGAAAATAACCAGGGTGAGGAGGATATTTTGGGTTTTGTTGCAGACTGTGCGAGGCCAGATAATGAGAATGAAGGTCTAATTAGCCTCTTCTGTGAGCACAGAGGAGAAAGACAACAAGCTGTGCTCCTTGGCAGCCAGCAGGTGTGCTGACACCTTGTAAGTTCCAGGAAATGTCAACACAGATGAGATCCACTTGTTTACCTGGTTATATACTATAGATAATACAGGGCAGATGGATCTTGTGCTACTCTAATTGCTTGTCACGTGTCTAAATAAATAGAAGCAAGGTGCGCCAAATGCTCAGGGCTCTTTGCCCTTGAAAAGTGGGGTCTCCCTTGCCTCCGAATTCTAAATGAATTGTGTGTCTTTCGGATTTCATCCTCATTTGCCCCCTAGTCGAGGACAAACTCATAGACTGGTTTCTATGGCACACATATTTTATTGAAGTGTCTTTGAAATATCTTGGAGGAGCTATATAGATAGATGGCTGAATATGGTGCTCTGACTTCAGAAGAAACAGATGGCTTGGAGATACATGTGGGAACTGCATATTTTGTGTGGGCACAGGTGATGTTATCAGAATGAGAGTTTAAATGGGTAAAATGACAACAAGGCTGGTGCTTAGTGCTAAGGTCCAAAGCTTGCCTTTGTCTCCTGGGTCATTAAGCAATGAGGCTTTTGAGTTTTATTCCTAGCCTTCCTCTTTTCTCCTTCTATCAAGGGGTCAGACTTTCACAAGGGAGAAAATGGTCCACAGTGTCAGATTTTGTTGAAGATTCAAATAAGGCCAGAAATGGAAATGTCATGTTAATTTAATTTAGCTTTACATGGATTTACATGACTAGATGTGAACTGGAATTAGGTGCAGTGGTGAAGAAATGCAACATGAACAGCAAAGTTCTAACAAATTTAGAAAACTAAATGTGAAGGAAAAAAATAAAGATTAGGGTTGTTAGAGAAGAATGAAGACTTGATGAGGAATTTTTAATATTAATGAAAGAAATTTGACTGTGTAAATCTCAATACAAAAATCCAGTGAAGGGGGAAAGTGTTAACGATACAGGAGAGAGCAAAAAAAAAAAAAGCTAATCAGTGCTACAAAGTTCTTAACCATTAAGTAAAGCACTGTATCCAAAACACAGCTACTGCAAATTTAGATATTAGCTAGCAGGGAAAGAGACTTTGTTTTTAGGCTTTGGGGTGGTGATGGTGATGGAGAGGGAGCTGGGATAATTGAAAATGTAGATGTGTGTTTTTCTGATTTCAAAGACATGAGGTAAATTCCACGTGATTGTTTCTATTTTCTTGGTGAACTTCCTACATTTTTAGGAAAAGGCAATTTGTAGAGTTTGAGAGATGCACAGAGTGGTTTGAAGAGAGCAGAAAGCTTTGACATTATCACGAGGGGACTACAGGAGTAAACCAGCCAGGAAAGCTGATGAGATCATTAGGGGGTGATGAAGGCTCCATCTGAGGTAGTGATTACAGGGTACAATAGAGCCAATTGGGCCTGCTGTGGGATGCTTTTCCAGCTGCACTCAGCTGCTGAGAGGCAAGCATAAAGAATACAGTGCCACATACTTTACATTTTGGAGTTTTCTTAGAAGGGAGTGATGAACAAAGGAGGGAGGCAAGAAAATTCACAACTTTGAGGAGAGTGCTATTTTTATAATGATGAAGCATGCTAGTCTAAATGGCCACAGAAGAGATTTTTGTAAAACTACAAAGAGGGAAATAAATAAGGAATTAAAAGGAGCATTCAATGGGCAGGGAGTATTTGTAAGTATCAAGCTGAGAGGAGAAGGAGTAGAGGTCAAAGAATTATTGGAATATATTTGTATCATCATTTTGGGCCTAGAAAAGCCTAAGGTAGCTTGGGAACATGAGGGCTAAGAAACTGAGCAGGCAGCTCTTGGGGCCAGTCTCCCAGGGGGATGTGCGTGGTGCTCAGGGATAGTGCCATGGGAATCCTAGGAAAGATCACAAGTAAGAATCAGTTTCCTTAGTGCCATACAGTTACCCTTATTTAAGAAGATGGCAGCCTTTATGAGGTGGAAAGTTTCATGTGACTGAATATTGTACTCGGAGGACAAATACTCAAAGGATAGTACTTTATTTTGTTCTCTTTTCCTTCCCTTCCTTTTTTTCTCTTCTCTTTGAATGATGAAATAATAGTTTTGAAGGAGTAATGAAACAGCTCTACTACTTCCTAGATGGAGAGTATGTAAGATTCAAGAAGACAAAATTATCCCCTGAGGTACTTTTAGAATCTTAGATGAGACCCAGATTGGAGATAGAACAGAAGGTAGGTGAAGGATTCAGAGACGAGATCAAAGCGATAGAGAAATTGGCTAGTCCTCATGTAACAGCTCAAGAGGGCCCACTGGAAGGACATAAACCAATGAGAGCAAATCTTTTAGACTTCTGATGGTATGAACACTCCATCTGTGCAATAGTCTACCAAGCACAGATATAGATAATAGAGACCACACACAAAGAAGTAGATAGTTTTATGAAGTGACAATGCACCAGAAGACTGAGGTCTTACATTTTGTGAACTGGTATAAAAACTGTAGTTTGAAAAGAAACTGTGATGAGGGTGGATAAGGGGTATCCCTTTTCAGGGTTGAGTGATACAGTGCTTTTCTCTCAGGTCCCAGTGGGACCAGGAGCCATATGTTTTGCATGTTCATGTTGACTTTCGATAGACACAGAGCTTAAGACTTCAAACACAACACTGACTTAGAATGCTGCCTTCATGTTGCTTTTAAAATTTCCTCTGGATTGTGGTGAGTTATTATGTGTGATTTTCTTAAAAACTTAACTTTTTGGCTTAATTATTGCTTTAGCTAGCTCTCTCTCATTGGTCCGTCTATCTGTCTGTCTGTCTGTCTCTGTATATTTTCTTTGTCCTCAGACTGCACTGTCACCTTTATTTAGTATTAGTATGACTGGGTAAATTAGTCTTGCTTTCATTAGCTCTGTCTCACAATATATTATGGTAAGCACTCACTGGAGCACAATTCGTGTATTTCTTGAGTGTGCAAACCAAGATCTGAGAGATGTGGTTAAGAGTGCCTGGTACGAATAGAAATTACAATTAAAGGGTGAAGGTCTGTGATTCACTCAAATAAAGAATGATCAAGAGGACACATGGATAAAAGGGAGTCAGAGCTAGGCAGGGCAATGTATCTGTGTTTCATTTCTTGAGGCCTTGACAGTAAAGGTGTGAACACCTGTAAGCCCACAGGATATGGGTTTGACCTTTCTGAATGGCTCAATATGATGCTAATTTCTTGCAGTGGATGATCTGAGATTACCCTGCACTCTTGATGCCCTATGATTGCACTGTATTTTATTATCATTATTTCTTCTAAAAGTTCTGTACTCCACGCATGTTGTGCCACCATCATATTACATGTATGAATATAGTCACATGCTAATTACCATTGTGGGCAATGGTAGATCATGTGTGTGGTTTCTCTGTCTTTTAAACAAATATTTATTTGATACAGGGTCTTGCTACACAGCTCAGACTCATAGTGATCCTCCTGTCCCAGCCTCCCCAGCGCTGGGATTATAGGGGTGCACCACCACATCCTTGCGCTTGCCAGGCAGGTGCTCAGACCACCAAGCTATCTCCCTGGTCCCATTATGTGGTCTTTTAAGATCATAATGAAACTGAAACATTCCAACTGCCTATCGATGTCTTAGCTGTCTTAATGTTCTTAGTGTACCTTATTATTCCTATGTTTGCAATGGCCCCAGTCTAAACAAAACCATGGCATGGCTGATCATATCAAAGTTTAGCACATACAGTTATATACAGCATGTATGTGATAAGTGAGAACTGTGACCGATTTTTGTACTTATTACACTATTTCTTTAGCATGATATAAAAATGTACTTTTCTGCTTATAAAAAATAAGTTTGTTGTATAACAGTGTGCTTTCTTTTGCCAGCAGGAATTTCACACATTTTGTGTTTGCAACATTTGTTAATTGCATTAAGGTGTCAAGTGGAGAGATTAACCTAAAATAGGTGGGATTTTGTAAGGATGCTATGTCATGTACCCATGATGACATCACCCCAAGAATGCATCTTCAAGGAATGGGTGCCTGTATTTCATTAGTGATATTTATATGTAAACATATTTTTGAATAAAAATGCTTAACAAATCAGTGCATGATAATTCCATTTATGGTGTGTGTGTGTGTGTGTGTGTGTGTGTTATGAGCATAAAGAAAAGAGCCTAGAAATACTTGTGAAATATTTTATAGCAATTATTAAGGGAGATGGACCTGTGATTCCTTTTCCATTTTTTCATTATTATTTTTTCACATTAACCAATAAAGGTATATAAATTATTTACCAAATGCTGAATACTTACACACTTGTGTATCTGAAAATGATTTAATATTATTATTTATTCATCCTGTGTTTTAAAATTAAGTCTAAGTTTGAAATTGGAATCATTGCCCAGACTCTGAAATTTAGTGCCACAATCAAGAAAAAGTGGTAGACATTTTTGTTTTGTTGTACACTTGCCAAATACACGTTTTTTCTTTGAGATCTATTCCTCTTTGAGAGTTTTCTTATGCTTTGAGAATGTCCTTTGAGAAGTTGGAATAAAATGATGTTTTTAGCCTGAAAGACATAAAAATTTATAGATTTTTGTGACTGTGTATAATATCATACACTAGTTTTTAAACTTTGGGCTGTTTCACTATCTAAAATATGGCACTGGAGCATTTAAACAATTGGTGCAAATAAAATAATACAAATAAGGTAAAGATGCAGATAATCCACTGCTATTATGGACTACTGGATTATATTGGATTACTTTGCTGAATTCATGTACCTACAATATTTGAATGGCAATGCAATACCCATCTCTGATAAAAGTAAACAAAAAACGGGGCTATAAACAAAGGACTGTGCTGTAGTGAAAAAAATATACATCTGTATATACAAAATAGCATAGATATACAGCTACTTTCTATTCATTCAATGAGAAGTATGTTTTGAACTAATAGTGTTTTGACAAGATATGTCTGCAATTTGTACTATAACTACTGAAGGCAATGCTATGCAATGTATGAATTATTGTAACTGTCCTACTAACCTGATTTGAAGCTATCTCAATGCTATCTCTTTTTTTTCCATTTATTTTTATTTTATTAAAATACAAATGTCAATCAGACAGTTTCAAAACACCTCAACCATACAGAGTCGATGAATTAATACATTGCAAACTGTTTTCATAATGTTTTGGTATTGTACAAGGTGCATACATGATACTATACTCACAGGTTTTTTTTATAGCTGAATTATATCAAAAATTCAACAATTATTTACCTAGTGGATGACCATAGCACTAAAAGCCGACACAATATCCCGTCCAACCACCATTAGTGCAGATCTTGCCTATCATAGAATTATGTAGAAGCACAGCGTTATCTATCCCAACTGTACTGTCTATACACACACATCATGATTTTTTCCTTTTACAACCCTTCCTTTGTCTACACCTGTCAAAAGTGGGCACTCCATTGACATTTAACCACCCCAGGTGCTTGAACTCGACACCACAATCCAACACAGTGAGCATTCCGCAACCATAGGGAGTTATTCAAAGAAATTGTCGACCATATCCATTTACAGCTCAGCTTAACATTATGGGCTCACGATGTATACTTAATTTTTATACTTTTATACTTTTCTGTTGGATGGTTAAGACCTAGGTAGATCAAAACTGATATACCAACACATGAACTTTATATTTCCTATGTGGTCATTGAAGTCTTCTCAGGGTTTATCTTGTAGTCCTGTACATTATTCTGTAGTTCCTTTGTCTGTGTCATCCATGTGGATGAGTCACGGCCAATGCTTGACCAGATTGCTCTCTGTGAGAGCCTGAGAGAAAGATTTCTCTTCATGTGACTCTCCCCAGGCAC
>PVKA01045462.1:0-15539 GCA_004027165.1 Ctenomys sociabilis
GGAGAATCTCTGAATCTAGGTTGCCAGTGGTTGGGGTCAGGCTTGGAAAAATACCCTGAGGAATACTGGGGTCTGTGGCTCCCCTTTGCTGCAGTGTCTATGGCTGGGGCCTTCCTGAGTCGCACACTGTGTGGTGGTGCTCCCCAAATCTGGGCTTGCTAAGTGTGTGGTGTCAGCCTACAGTATTCGGGAGAGTTCACTGCTTGCCTGGCAAGTGCAAGGGCCTGAGTTCAATTTCCAGTTCTGCAAAAAAAAAAAGATCCTGTACTACCAACTCACTAGTACTTTCCAGGAAGGGGAAAAAAACGATGTGCTCGGGAGGGTGCTAGGGCTACAGGGCCTTCAGGGTGAGATCCAGCAGCTTTAGGGTAAGATCTAAGGAAGCTCTTGGGCATGAGGTTTACTTGGCAGTGAGTTTGTAATTTTGCCTTTCCAATGGATGCTCTGGTTCCTGCCTTTAAGGTACCTCGCGTTAGCCAGTCGTTAACACGACCCTCCCTGCTGGCCTCTTCTGCTGCTCCTGCTTTCAGGTGTATTTCTAATCACCTGCATTTCGGTTTGGAACTTTTTTATACAGATTCCTATTCTTTTTTATGCTGGACACTCATGCTTCGCCTGTGTTGTTAGCTCCACTCGATTTTATTAGTGTCTTCTCTAGGCGTCCTGCTCACTGTTTCATCTGAGGCCCCAGAATGTTCCATTCTGTACTGCGCAGTCCCTCATTGTGAAAGCACAAAGCAGGCTACTATGAGTCAGCCTGCGTTTTAGCGAGCTAGTACAGCAGCGCCACCCTGTGAGTGGGTGAGGAGCAGGAACCCCCATCTCCTGGGGTAGAGAGTAAGGTCAGGGGCTCCCTGGGGTTCCAGGCATGAAGAGCAGGGCAGGGAGCAGAGGCTGTGGCTGTTGGCCAGCTAGGAGAGATGGGCAGGCAGGGAGGCTGGGAGAGGGCTCCTGGCGGGTGCGGGGCTGAGTGAGCCCTGCGCTGTGGGCTCAGCACCCACAGGGGCTGCCTGGCTGCTTTCCCTCAGGGGTTGTGTCTAGATGTCCCCCCAAAGCCTCATGCAGTCACGGGGAAGCTTTTCAGACATGGCTGGATCCTAGTGTGTGGTGCCTGGATTAAGGGTGTGTGATTATTAAATCAATCCACCAATTGGTTTGGTATAGCTTTTTTTTTTGGTCTGGGATTAGGTTGCAAGTGCTACAGCACCCTAGGGCAGGCAGCTGAATAGAAGAGACGAAGAGGGCTGAAGTGCTGTGTCCCGCCTGCTGCCTGTTGCTCCTCTGTGCCGCCTTGGAGCCAGCCAGTTATGAACTCAGACATCTACACGCTGCAAGCCAAGTAAACCTTTCCTCATTTACCTTTGGGTGTCAGGTATTTTACCTCAGCAATGAGAACAGTAACACAAGGCGTGTGTTTATACTAAAGTATTTAAAAAGTGAACCTAGCAATAGATGCACTGGAGTTTAGGGTGAAAACCTACATGTGAAGTGCAGAACATATATAATGTTCAGACATGTTTCCAATATGAATCCTTAACTTGTACGATGCACAAAAAGCTATGGCTAATTTATTTTGCTTGTGTTATATGTATTTGCTATTTGTAGTGATGGGGTTTGTTTTGGAGCAAGGCACCAGTGGACTGGGGTGGTCTGTGTTCACACATCACTGTAGCTGAGCTAAACCACAGAAAGGCCAGGGGGTGCCTTTCACTGGGGGTGAAATCCCTGGTTGATTTGGGAGCTTCAGAGCTCTGTATTCCCCATTATCAGAGAAGGAATCAACAGGGAAAAACCTCAAAAATGTAATAGCTGGAATTGGATATATTGCCCACTGGAGACCAAATTAATGGTATTACCAAACCAACAATTAGCCAGTGACCCGTGTGCTCCCCTTTTCCCAATTGGAAAGCACAAAGGCCCATTTTTTTGTTCTTTACCTGACTTTATAGTTTTTGTTGCTATGGCAACTGGGCAGGAGTGTGGTGCCCCCTATATCCTATAGGTGTGGGGTCTTGGGCAGATGGATTTATGGTTAAGCATGGGCAAATAGTCTGTCTCTTATTGCACCCCCCTCTTATGTCACACATTTGTGAAGTTCTTTTTTAAAAATGTATTTTAGTATATGGTCTACAAGGTCTATAGGGTCTCACCACACAGATCAGACTCATTGTGAGCCTCCTGTTTTCAGCCCCCCAAGAACTGGGATTATAGGTGCATGCCACCATGCCCAGTCTCAATCACTGTCTGAACATGCCCCGTGGGTGGGGCTGGCACAGCATGCTGTGGATTGAACTCCAGCTGCTGTGCTCTGCCTAAACAGGTACTTTAGTCCACTGAGCTATTTGGCCAGCCCTGTTTGTGAAATTCTGACAGGGCAGAGGAAGGAGTAAGGAATGGGGTAACTTAGGCAAGGTAGCCGCTTTGTTATTCATCAGTTGGAGTTCTATCCAATAATTTCTCCCCACCCAAGGGAATTTTTGATGACCTATGAGTACATCAAACTTGATATAATTTTGGCCAGCTGGCAACCCAGGTGAAAGCATGCTTCTGAAATCTATCAAATGAAATTATGAAAAATGATCCAAAAAAGCAAAAGAAAAAAGGAAGTGAAAAACATTGTTGAACTCAAAACTTGTTTGCAAAATGGACAAACAAATATACAGACTAATAGATTGAGTAAAAGAATCATCTTACAAAATCAGAGTGCAAGGGCCGGGGATATGGCTCAGTGGGCATAAATGCCTGCCTAGCAAGCACCAAGTCTTGAGTTCAATTTCCAGTATAAAAAAAATTTGGCATGAACTCAAATATATATTTTGACCAAATATAATAACTCTTACAATTTTAAAAATATAATTATAAACTTCTCTTTCTGTGTATATAGGTCAATTAACAGAGATCTCTTACAGAAAGAATTCTGAAGAGCACAATCTTTTATTTATGATCAGCATATAATTTTTGTATTTTATTTTGTCTTTAAAATACTGGTAACTTTTGTCCCCTTATTTCATGTACCTTTCATCTTGGTTAGCTCCCGGCACTCTATCACCTACTGAGACCTTTGATTTCTCTTTTTTTTTGGTACCATTTCCTGAATATCCTGGGTCAAGTCCTTCAGTTTGTGCCAGGACAGATCTAACCTCATCTTTCTTATCTAGAGAGAAATCGAGGCACCACTGTCACTGTGTTGAGCATCAGGTTCTTTTTCATTTTTTTATTTTTATGGAAGGGCCTACAGGGTGTTCAGGGTCTCACTACTAGATCGGACTCACAGTGATCTTCTGGTTTACAGCTTCCCAAGAACTGGGACTATGGGTGCATGCTACCACACCCAGGCTCAATTGCTGTCTCAGCACACCCTGGGGGCAGGGCTGGCACAGCAGGCTTGGGGATTGAACCCCTGGCCCCTGTGCCTGCTTGCAGGTGCTTTAATCCACTGAGCTGTTTGGCTGACCCGCATCAGCTTCTTGAGTACGAAAGCAACTCCTTCTCTAGGGCTGGGTCAATGATACAGCTAGTCAGCATGCTCTGGTACCCAGATAGGCTATTTAATATGCTCTGAAAAATCACAAGCACAGCCCTGACCCCAAATTAGTCCTGGGCTGTGTCCCTACCATTGCCCAGTATGAAGATCTTTCCAAAGGGCCTTTTGTAGCTTTTTCTTTTACCCAATTGAACTGTCTTTCTGCTAAGTAGTCTCATCCTTAGTTGGATTTAAAAAGTTAATATTGTATACTGCCAAGTGCAGTCCATTATCAGGTATAAATTTTGTAGGGAAAGATTTCCCTTTTTGCTTTTGTAATTGAATTTGGAGTGTAGGGTAAGCATGTTCAATAATTCCTTGACCTTGAGAATTACAGGAATTCCCATGGTAAGGGAAATATGAAAAGTTTTATAAAATGGTTGGTAGGCTGCACTTGTATAGGTTGGGCCATCATCTTAAAGTGCCTGAGGGAAGCTAGCTGTGTTGAAGGCATTCAAACAATGAATTATGACATATTCAGCTGTTTTACCAGCGTGGGCAGAAGCAAAAATAAATCCTGAGGAAGTATCCACTAAAACATGGACAGAGAGCCAAATTTAGTTATGAGCATGACATCCATTTTCCAGACATTAATTCTATAGAGTTGAGGGAAAATGTATTATACATGAAGAACATTAACAATTTGTTGAGTCTGTTTGTTTCCAGGTTAAATGAAACTGTACATAAAGCAGAAGCATTTTGATGAAAGGCTAAATCGTGAGTTGTTAACTTAGGAGCTGGGCAGAGCCAATAACTACCAAGTAGAATCTGAATATCAGTTAAAGTTCTAAGATGATCAACCTGGATCCGAACAATTTGGGGTATAATATGTTTTTGTTGGATAAGGTGACACAATTATGGAAAAGGTACCACTGTTTACACCTGTTTGAGAGCCACCACTAGGTCTGCATAAAAGGCATTATATAATTAATTAACACAAGGTGGATGAGAATTCATGTGATACAAGAGTGTCATCATTTAATGGATAATATAAGCAGACATATGAGCCTGCCAGGCTGACAAAATGGCTGCAGCCACAAGCTCTTGACATAAGAGTTGGACTATTTGCCATTCCTAGTGGCAGACAATGCTTGGAAGTGTCACATAGGGGACTGATAGCTATTAGAAGGTAAACTAAAGGCAAAAATCTTTTATCTTGAGGATGGAGAAGGATAGTAAAAAAGTATGAAATCAGTCACCATGAAGAAAAGGATTAGCTACAGGACTGAACAATCCTGGGTTGAAGTTCTCCCATAGGTTCCATTTTGCAATTAACAGTTTCCAGATCCTGTAATAATCTACACCTTCTTGACTTATTTTTTATTATGAAAATTTGGGCATTCCAGGAGATATTGGAGGATTCTAGGTACCCTGCCATCATCTGTTCATTAAGCAGTGTATGAGTTGCTGTAAGCATTCCTGAGTGAGGGGTTGTTGATCAACTGAGTCATCCAAGTGTCATCTTGGGAACACTACCTGTAGGGTCAGAAGAGATCAAGACCTCTCATGAAAAGGTGAGGATGAGTAGCCTATACCACAATGGTCCTTTTTAGGACTAACTGGAATAGTTTTTTTTCCTTCCTTGATTGCTTGTACCAAGCTCTGGAGTAGGGAGGAAACCTTGCTTTTTTTTTTTTGCAGAACCAGAGATGAACTCAGGCCCTTGTGCTTGCCCAGGGAAGCACTTATTCTACTGAGCTATTGCCCCACACCCTGAAATCTTGTTGCAGTATCTGATTCATCACTAAAGAGTTAGGACTAAGCAAAAATGCTCCCATATCCTATAATAAATCATGACCATATAGATTGATATATGGGGAAGGACATAAATGAAAAATGTCCAGAATGGCCTTCTCAATCTCTCTACGTTAACAGTGTAGCACTCATATTAGGGTGAGAAACACTGCTCACTGTCTGTAGATCTCTAGTTGCCACGTCCGGAGGCCATGCTATAGGCCAGTGGTGTTGGGCAATAACTGAAACATTTGCACTTATGTCTAAAAGCCTTTTTAGGTGTTTTTTCTTCAATGATTGATTCCATCTAGGGATGATCTTGTTTGATCTGTTGAAATGAATACATATCAGAGGACCCCAAACCGTTGGATTCCTCTTTATAGATTTTCTATAATTTTTTTGTCAAGGAAGAATGACCAATCAAATGATCAAGAGTCTGGTGTGGCAGGAACGGTTTTTCAAATAAATTGAACCATAACCTTGATTTCTCTTATATAAGTTAGCATCAGTGACACAAGGCAACACTTGAAGACCTTTTAAAGTGAGACTTCCATGGCCTAGCATGAGGCCCACTGTTCCATGGGGCAAACGTCCATAAACTCCAGGAGGAATGAGTTGGCGCCCCATTTTAGGGTTAATATGAATCTGAAAGAGGGACTGAGGTTCATGCCTCCACGGTCTTTGGTTGCTCACCAGAGGTCAGAAGTGTGCTGGGCACTGAAGGGTAGGGCTGGGGAGGCATTAGGAAATGCTGTCCCCTAGTTTGATGGGGCTGGAGCAGGCTCTGCTGGAAGTTGCCCCCAGTAGGTCTGGCTTCCCCCTTAGTCTTGGATTTATGCTCATTTCCCCAATGCCGTCCTCATCTACGCTTTGCACAGATACTAGGAAATCTTGCTAAAGGGACAAACAGTGGCTGTGCTGCCCTTACAGGAACAGCAGAGCAGGTTTTCACCAAGTGCCCCCACAGCTAAAACAAGTAACCCTGATTTTTCCCTTTCCTCTAGGATGTGGATGAAAAACCTGAGTGACAGCTGCTGCCCAGGCAGCCCCTGCACATATGAGGGGCCAATGTCTGCACAAATTCTCATTTCAACCCCTTTACAACCATTAATTTGCATTTTCAAAGGCAAACTGGTAAACTGTTAACTTGTCAGCTCCCATATCACTTATAATACTCCCACTAGCCTGCAATAAATGTGCACAAAATCTTTAAAAGGTTCATCAGAGCCCTGAAGTCAGATCAAGGGATGTCTCACACTTTGAAGGAAGTTCCCTCCAAGCCCTTGTGGCAGCTCTTTTAATTCATTCATGCACTCTAATTTTCATTCATTTATAATTCAAAAGTAACTGACTCTTCGTGGCAGCAAAAGCACCTTCTCTGTTTACACATCTCTTGCTATGGCTATGTTGTGAGTGGCATCGCGAATAGCCTGATCCACACACAATTCAGAAACAATGTTCTTTCTACAAAAAAGAATCCCCTGAACTTAAACACACTTTAGTTTTTGTTTCCAACCATTTGGGGCTATAAACTGTTGTTCTAGGAACTCTATTAAATTTGAGGTAAAAGGGGTTGTAGGGCTATAGGTAAAAATAGCTTGTTTTAATTCTTTTAAGGTCTTATAGAGTGTAGCTTCATGAAAACATATGACTTGTTCTGGGTTATTGGGAACTCGAAGTTAATTAATAGGGTGGACATGTTAACCCCCGGGCTCCCCCTCCCATCTAGCTTCTTTTAGTACCAATTGCAAAGGAGAGAAAAAATAGCTCTACTCCCTGAGAGGCCGAACTCCAAGCTGTGATACAGCACCCTAAAAATGTGGGAGTTGACCCTTGTGGTTTGGTGACCATTATCAGGGTGGCTGTTATTCCACCATCTCTTTCCCACTCCAGACTTGATTTTAAAATAGTGCTTTTAATCTTTTGTAGCTGTTCCAACAAACTTATGACTATTAAAGTACCGTCTAATGCAAATCCACAAAAGTGAAAACGGGAATCAAGAACACAGCAAACACTTCCATATACATTTACGGTTCTTGAGAATCTGTTTGCCCCATGTTAACACCTGACAAAATCAACACACATCTCTTAGGTTTCTTGTAGTCCTGCTTTTCTCTTGCCCTATTTTACACCTAATGATATCAATTATTAATATACCTGTGTGATTAAAAGCGATGCTATCAAGGTGCCTTTCCCCCTTTTGCATGCACAATGAGAAGTGCTTCCTCATGCACTATTTCTTCTTACCCCGGCCCCTGTTCAGTCATGTCTGGTGCCATGACTGGTGTAGTTCTTGAAGTTCCATGGGGAAGGGAGAATAAAAAATGGGGAAATAAAGATAAGAGACAACATGAGGCTGGGCATGGAGGTACACAACTATAATCCCAGCTCTTGGGAGGCTGTAAACAGGCGGATCACTAGGAGTCTGATCTAGTAGGG
Organism: Ctenomys sociabilis; assembly: GCA_004027165.1. Classification (NCBI taxonomy): domain Eukaryota; kingdom Metazoa; phylum Chordata; class Mammalia; order Rodentia; family Ctenomyidae; genus Ctenomys; species Ctenomys sociabilis. Next base: position 7,697 of record PVKA01045462.1, read on the forward strand.
AGACTCTGAACACCCTGTAGAAGATCCTTCCCTAAAATACAAAAAAAAAAAAAAAAAAAAAGACAATATACAGAAAGCTGAGGTCAGGCGGAGCCCTCTCTCCCGCTGAGAGGAAAAGGAACTGCTCAACCATCGCAGAGCATCTATGCTCCCCGGAGCTCGGTGTCAATTCCAGCCCCTCTGGCTGGGAACTTTGCCTGGCTCGCCGGAGCACCCCGCTTCTCAGGGGTGGGACAGCTTGTTCTCAGGGCTCATCTTTCAGGGGCGATCTCCCTCCAGTGTAGGCACCCCTTCCAGCAGGAATGGAGGCTGTAGGGCCCCAGGAAGGGTAGCTGCAGGGCTGTGGTTAGAGCAAGAGCACCACGCTGCCCCAACGCTGACCTTTACTGCTACCCATTTTTTTTTTCAGTTTCCTTTTTTATTTTAATTAATACATTGTATATTGTTATCTTCTTACTGGTTATCCATAATATTAGAAGCAGACAGCATATCCTGTCCAGACATTATTAGTACAAATCTTCTCATTGAGTTAAGCAAAAGTAGCTGTGTATCTATCTTAACTATTCTATATATACAAATATAAAATGGTCCTTCCTTTGCAGTCCCTTTTTTTTTGTTTAGTCCTGTCAGAGATGGGTATTCCATGGACATCTAAATACTACAGGTGCATGAATCCAGCAAAAACAATCCAACAGTCCAGTAGTCCACAATAGTAGTGGGACCTGCAGAAGTTGTCGACTTGAGCCCTTCATAGCTCAGTATATTAATATGGTTTTACTTTATATACCTTGCTTTTATACTTTTCTGCTAGATGGTTAAGACTGAGGCAAAGTAAGACCTATATAACAAAAAATGTAACTTTTGTATCAGATAAGGTCAGTGGTACCCTCAGGATTTATCCTGTAACCCTGTACTGCACTTTGTAGATCCCTTGTCAGTGTCAGCCTTGTGGATGTGTCATGGCCATTGCCTGACCAATTTGCTCTCTGTGGAAGCCTGAGAGAATGTTTTCTCTCCATGTGACTCTCCTTAGGCACACTATACATCATCAATCACATTCCTTTGTGGCTCCATAATCTCCTTGATCAGAAAATTTGGGGTACTTACTGAGTTACAGGATGTTACAGTACAGGTTCTCCTATGCCCTGAGTCTTTGCTGACCTTGAAAGGCTAGGGCCAAAATGTTGCCTGACCTTGCAGCCCTGGCTGCCCACTGTGGGGCTGCAGAGCCTCTGCTGGGCGCTAGTGGTTAGTTTCCTTGGCCCTAGCTAGTTCCCTGATTGGTGCGCTCTGTATTGAAAGTTTTGTGACCCAGTCTTCTTGTTCCTCTGGGTTCTGATGTGGAAAATGGGAGTTACTGTTATGTTGATGGCAGAAATATGTGGTAAACAAGCCAGCTGCTGCATCTGTTCTCTTATTCTCATCTGTCTTGGGAACAGCTGAAAGTTGGAGAGGCAGAAAGATCTCATAGTGGGTGCAATTTTAAAGCATCTCATGGGCTGACAGTAAAGCTGAAAAGCCTCCTTTATTCTTTTTTATTTTTTCAACGTACCCCATACAATATGCTCTCCTCACTTGTTCTCAGATGCCCACAATTTCACTTTCTGGTTTTTTATCCATGCTAAAATCTTGGGCACTATATTTCTGTTTCCTGTTCAACATATCTGTTTGTTAAAGCCTCAGGACTTGTTCTGCCCTATCAAGAACCTGAAGTTCAATTCTGTGCATCCTACCTGTAAAATCTTGCAGAAATCCAGAAAACTGGAGGGCCAGGCCTGGCTTTCATCTTTGTTGTTGGGAGGGAGCCAGGCCAGGACCACCAGGGTAAAATAAAGCTGCTTGCTTCATTCAAATCCTGGGTGTCATTCTGATGTTTCTGCTTGTCATAGCAGCAGAGTGGGTGCAGCTCTACTGGGAAGAGGCAGCAGGTGTCAAGAGCCTGGCTCATGGGCAGGGCCTGCTTCTTTGTCTTGTGCTGCACAGTTTCGTGTGGCAAGTGCAGGGTGGCCTGGGGGAAGTGACTGGTGATTCCTAAGTGTTCAGATCTCCAGCGTGCAGAGCCTGGGCCAGAGGTGAGGGGTGGCTGCCTCTAGCAAGTTATCTTTGTGGCTTGTCCTCAGTCACAAGCTGTGGATGGGAGAAGGCCATTGGCAGCCTGCATGTGGGCATGATCTTTTAGCACAGGAAGGGTGTCTATTAAGCCTTATGACCTCTGTGTGAGGGTGGGGAGTTCTCATTCAGTCAGTTGAGTGTCTTCCTCAGAGTGACGTGCTCAGGATAGAAAGTGTCATTGGGTCCCTGGATGCACAGGGGTCCAGCTCTCACAGAGAGGATCAGGGTAGAGGGAGGATGGAATGAAAAAAGACTGGGGTCAGGCAGTCTGAAGTGCTAGTCCAGCAATTAAGTTTATTTTGCTTCAAGTTTATATACAGAAAATCTTAATCCTGTGCCCAACATTTGTCCCAGTTAACTCTAAACATTTTGTAGTTTCTCTGGGGATAGAATAGGTTCCCAGGGCCAAGATGATAAACAAAAGACCATATATCAAGGAACAATGAGTCCACCATTGGGCCCATTGCCCAAGCTACGGGTCAAGGAACTGGGCACGTTGCCACATTCTACTTTTTTTTAAATCTGTTCCTTCTGGAAGTTCAAACTAATTATGAAATCTGGCTTCTAATATCTCTCCCTCTTTTATTTTTTAATCGTTGTTTGTGGAACATGACCCAGAGCTAATGTAGTTGCCCTCAGGCTCATTTAATTTCTGGTAAAATAGAAAGCAGAAGCAATAATGAGGTAGCTGGGCTGGTCAAAGACCAGAGCCAAGACTGTAAGTCATGCAAGGAAAACATGTTTTGAACATTTCTAAAAATTTTTAATGCCAAAGCGTAAACGTCAGCAGTGGAATCATAAGTAGAACTTATACCCACAATTTTTTAACGTGATTGGGTTAGGTTTTGTAGTGGATTTCTAACTAGTGGTTAACTTACTACACTTAGCTGAATTAAACTAGCATGGTTCTGAGCGCAGGAGATCCACCTGAGGGTTGTTGCCAACATCATAAAGACAGAACACGAGAAGCTGCTGAAATACTGTTAGGAATGTTGTTTTAAGAAGCTATTAGAGTTGTCTGAAGATGCTAGTTCTCTTGGGCTGTTCTTCAGCTGGCTTTGTCATGCTGGCTTTGCCAATGAACTTTGGAAGAGCTGTGTTCCTCATCTTGAGCAAGAATTCCTAGCTTCAGAGGGGAAGATGGAGCACTGCTCGGCCTCATGAAGCTTGTCACATTGGCTTTCCTGATGGGAACTTGGCTTTCCTCATCACTGGAGAATCTCAGGACCTCACTGTTGTTGAGGATGCTGTGGCACTTTTGGGGGAGCTCTGGTTCTTACCCTGAGTGTTGGTTCCTGGCTCCAGTGCAGACCCCTCAGCCTGCTAGCACAGATCCTTCATCCTGTTGGCGTAGACTTCCTAGCTTCCACCACTGACCTTTGGCCTTTCCAGCACATATCCATGAAGTGGGCCTGCATGGGACTTTGTTGTGGGCTCTAGGCCTTCCATTGTACTGGTGGGAGGCATTGCTATGAGCTCTGGGTCCTCAGCTGGATTTATTAGTATTTAATATGTGGATAGATTTCTTGCACTTATAATATGTTATTCTTGGGTGAATCACTATAAATTACTATTACAAAATGTGTCCTGTACTATATTGTTCACCTTGCAAAAATCCCAAACCATGACAGCTTTAAATCCATTTTAGAATGGTTTCACACTTCCATAATGTGAGCCTGGATCCTTTCCCATATATAGCTGACATTATTGTACAAAGCAGCACTTACACAAATGAATTGATAAGGTTCATGACAGTGCAGATACAGGCTAAGCTGCAAAGCTTGTGTCTCCTAAATATAAATCATTTGAGAAATGGGCAGTTTGTACTTTCTGAACCAAAGCAGTGGCTGATTGTATTAGGGTTTTACTAGAGGAACAGATAAAGTTCCAAAGAACAGATATAACACAATATGTACAAATGTATAAGAAATTACAAGATTGGCTTATAATGGTGAGCTGCAGAGTTGGATAAGTGAGCATGCAGAAGGTGTCTGCACACCCGAGATTGAAGGAGTCAGCCCCAAGGTCTGAAACTCACTGCAGTGTTCCATGCAAGTCTCTATCAGTCAGCAAATGGGTCTGCGACAGAAGGCTGAAGAATCTGTGAAGGAAGCCAAACAGTTTGTGACAGAAAGCTGAAGGATCTAAGCCACAGGCTGAAGAGTTGGCATGGGAAGCCAGGAGATGAAGTCCAAGCTGACTGTGAAGACTAAAGTTCCTCTGAGGAAGTGGAATGTTGACTCCTTCCTCAGTCCCCTTAAATGCCCTTTTTGTGCTGCATTTTCAAAAGACCATTCCACCTTTCTATCAATCCAGCTGCTTCTGGATGTTAAGGAACATGATAAGACCAGTGAATTCCATAGCATGAGCTATGCTTCACTTCTTTGGCTATAAAATGTGTTCCTTGGTCAGAAGCAATACTGTGTGGAATCCCATGGTGGTGGATAAGGTATTCTGTAAGTCCATGGATGGTAGTTTTGGCAGAAGTGTTGCATGCATCAAAGGCAAATCCATATCCAGAATGTGTCTATGCCAGTGAGGACAAAGTGCAGTCCATGATGAAAGTGGTCCGATATAATCAACCTGCCACCAGGTGACAGGCCAATCACCGCAGTGAATAGTGCCATCTCAGGACTGTGTTGGTCTCTGTTGCTGGCATACTAGGCATTCAGCAGGGGCTGTAGCCAGATCAGCCTTGGTGAGTGGGAATCCATGTTGCTGAGCTCATGCATAACCTCCATCCCTGCCACTATGTCCACTCTGTTCATGGGCCCACTGGGCAATGACAGGGGTGGCTGAAGGAGGATGGCCACTATCCACAGAGCAGGTCATCTTATCCACTTGATTATTAAAGTCCTCTTTTGCTGATACCAGCTTTTGGTGAGTGTTCACATGGGAAACAAATATTTTTACATCTTTTTCCCATGCAGAGAGGTCTATGCACATATCTCTTCTTCAAATATCTTTGTCACTGATTTTCTAATCATGCTCCTTCCAAGTTCCTGATCATCTGGCCAGACCATTGGCTATGGCCCATGAGTCAGCATATAGTCGCACATCTGGCCATTTCTTTCTCTAGGTGAAATGCACTACCAGGTGCACTGCCTGGAGTCCTGCCCGCTGTGATGATTTCTGTCCACCACTGCCCTTTAGTCATGTGTCAGAAACTGGCAGTAACGCTATAGCTGTCTACTTGTGGGTGGTGCCATCCATAAACTAGGTTCTAGTCTTTTCTTCCTTTGTCAGCTAATTATATGGTACACCCCATAATGTTATACATGCATGCTGGGAAATAGAAGGTAACAAAGCAGGTATAGGAGCCATAGGTATCTGGGCAACTTCCTCATGTAATTTACTTGTGCCCTCTGGACCTGCCCTGACTCTAGCATGAATACACTACTTCCATTTAATGATAGACTGTTGCTGGGCACATCTAACCTTATGACTTGATGGATTGGATAATATCCAGGCCATGACAGGCAACTCAGGTCTCATGGTGACCTGGTGTCCCAGAGTCAAGCATTCAGTTTCCACTTAGGCCCAGTAACAGGCCAAGAGCTGTGATAGCAGAGCCTTGCTCCAAAATCTTAAAGGCTTCTGCTGCAATTCACCTATGGGGGCTTGCCGGAGACTCCAATCAGCATCCCTGTCTACCACTGACACTTCAAGTACCATCGGATCTGATGGATCATATGGTCCCAGAGGCAGAGCAGCCTGAACCTATTGTAGGGTTTTTTCCTGTTCTGAGCCCCACTCAAAATTAGCAGCTTTCCAAGTCAATAAATGGGCCAGAGTAAGATACCAAGGAATATGTTGTCTCCAAAATCCAAATAAGGCTACTACTAGGTGTGTGCCTCCTTTGTGGTCATAGGGGAAGCCAGATACAACAACTTTTACCTTAGAAGGAATATCTCTTCATGCTCCACACCACTGTACTCCTAGAAACTTCACTGAGGTAGAAGGACCTTGAATTTTTGTGGGATTTATCTCCCATTCTCTCATTCTCAAATGCTGTACTAACAAATTCAAGGTGGTTGCCACCTCTCTAGGCCCAATCAGCATAACATCATCAATGTAATGAACCAGTGTGATATCTTGGGCCAGAGAGTTAATATATCCTTGTGGTAAGACAGTGAAGGTATATTGCTGGCCTTGCCAACTGAAAGCAAATTCTTTTTCTTTCTCTTCCTTCCTTCCTTCCTTCCTTCCTTCCTTCCTTCCTTCCTTCCTTCCTTCCTTCCTAACTAGGGATTGAACTCAGGCCCTTGAGCTGATCAAGCAAGTGCTTATTCTACTGAGTTATCTCCCCAGTCCCAGCAAATTGTTTCTGATGGTACTTATGGATAGGTATGGAGAAAGCATTTGCCAAATCAGCTGCATACCAACTACCAGAAGATGTGTTGATCTGCTCAAGCAAGAAAGCTGCAACTGGAGTCACCACTTGATTCAGTTTATGGTAATCTACCATCATTTTCTAAGACCCATCTGTCTTCTGCACAGGCCAAATGGGAGAATTAAATGGAGATGTGGTGGGGGCCACCATCCCTGCATCCTTCAAGTCCTTGATGGTGGCGCTGATCTCTTACATCCCTCCAGGAATGCAGTACTGCTTTTGATTCACTATTTTACCAGGCAAGAGCAGCTCCAATGGCTTCCGTTTGGCCTTTCCAGCCATAATAGCCCTCACATGACAGGTTAGGGAACCAATGTGAAGATTCTGCCAAGTACAAAGTGTATCTATCCCAATTATACTTTCTGGAACAGGGGATGTAACTACAGGATGGATTTGAGGGCCTATTGGACTACTGTGAATTGGACCTTTGCTAAAACTCCATTGATCACATGCTCTCAATAGGCCCCTACTCTTACTTGAGGCCACTATAATATTTTGGATCCCCTGGAATCAGTGTCAGTTCAGAACTAGTGTCCAGCAGTCCCAAAATGTCTGATCATTCCCTTTCTCCCAGTGTACAGTCACTTGGGCAAAAAGCCTTAGGTTCCCCTGGGGAAGGATGGGAGAACGATTAACTGTTCAAATTCTGGGAGCATTAGGATCCTTCCCCAAGGAGACTTGGCTTCCCCTTCATTCAAGGGGTCCTGGGTCTGTAAACTGGCTCAAATCTGGGAACTGGGTAAGAGTGCTTAATTGCTTATTGCCATGATTTGAAGTAGATGTCTGTTCTTTTTCCCTCAAATTCTTTCTATTATATGAATCTAGCAAAATTTTTGTAGGCTTTCTGTCTTATTTCACTTTTGGGAACACCATGGCTAATCAGCCAATACCATAGGTCTATGCGTGTCAGGTTATTCTGCTCACTGTTCCACTTCTGCTGTCCACAGTGATTAAGTGCTGCCACTTGACCTCTGCCATTTTGGGATTTAATCAAGCCCATTGCCCTTAAATTTTCTAATTGAGTAGCTGCAGTCCCCAGCATAGTCTGGCATACAGAGAAGAGCAATGACAGGGCTCTTCAGGGATGCTAGTGCTCCCCTCACAAATCTGTTTCTCAGGGTGTTAGGAAAGGGCATGCGATCAGGGATCATCCCAGTGTGGAGGGCGGGCATGCGATCAGGGATCATCCCAGTGTGGAGGGCGGGCATGCGATCAGGGATCATCCCAGTGTGGAGGGCGGGCATGCGATCAGGGATCATCCCAGTGTGGAGGGCGGGCATGCGATCAGGGATCATCCCAGTGTGGAGGGCGGGCATGCGATCAGGGATCATCCCAGTG
>PVKA01045464.1:0-15530 GCA_004027165.1 Ctenomys sociabilis
TGAATTTTTCTGATGTAACATTGTTTCTAGTTTACAAAAGAAGGAGGAAACGTTTTTGTTACTTTGAATTTAATTTCTTTTTTTTTTTAACTAGGGACTGAACTCAAGACCTTGAGCTTGCTAGGTAAGCATTTATTCTACTGATTTATCTCCCCAGCCTCTTGATTTACCTATTTCTTACATCCAAAAAAATTCTAACTAGAAAGTTAAGCAATAGATGTATAGAAATGTTGATTTAGAAAATACATATTATAGATGCAAACACATGCTGCATTCAAATACAAAAGCTTAAATCCTCAGCGCATTAGAATATCTTTTTTTTTTTTTTTTTAATTTTTTGGGCAAGATCTCCAGTGTATTTACAGTCTCATTAGTAGTTTGAACTCATAGTGATTCTCCTGTTTACAGCCTCCCACCATGCCCAGGCTCAATTGCCATCTCAGCGCACCCTGTGGTGGGGCTGGCGCTTTAATTCACTAAGCTATTTGGCCAGCCTTGCTGAGAGTTTAATGTATAGCATAGTTTTGAAAACTGAACCTATAGTAGTACAGATTCATTTAGAAAATACTAATTAGATTTTCTGATGACAATATAATACATAATTCATTGTTTCATATGAAAACATGATTTTCAGAGACAATTTTGTTATTATTGCAAGACATTGGGGCAATAACAGGTGTCCCTATAAAATTGTTTATAATACATTTTCTTTTATCTAAAATTAGTACCTTTTATTATTTCCTATAGGAAATATTCACTAAATTAACAATTCCTTTTAAATGCATTGTGGTACAAGCACCGTCATAACCTCTCTCCTCTTCCCACCAGGCCCCCAAAGAGAACCTCCACTCACCTTACACAGCTTGTGTATCTATAATTTTTGTGTTTCCCTAATCAGTGCCAAACATTAATCATGTGTAATCCTATGTAGAAGTTCCTACTGAAGTGTAAAACAGTAAGAGAATGTAGTATGAAAAATAAAGCTCTGAAATCTTTACCTATATCTGGTTACTTTTTATTATTCTTACCATCAAATATTCACATATTATTTATATAATTTCCTCTAATTTTTGAAACATTTTTGTTATACTACAGAGAGGATAGTTTTACTAATATGAAAGTTTTACTAATATGTTGAGTTCTGGATATCAGAGATATGATATTATTCATTATTATTATCCACGTGTCCAAACACTACATTGTAAAAAGTCAAACCTATCTGTGAAGGTGAAGAACTTATATCATAATTTGTTAAACTTATCTCCTGTAAGGGAATAAGTTCTAAATTGCACAAGCTGCTATTCATACTCCAAAAATATGCCTTTTATTATAGTTGACTTTTTTTTCTGACCATAGTTTTATATTGGCAAATCATTTGTGTGGTGTTTGCATTAGCTAAAAAAGAGAATTCTAATTCCTTATGGAAATATATACTTTCAACTTCTTCCCTCTCCATTTTCTAGAAGTCGCTCAATTTGTGTCAATAGCTGCGCAGGGTCAGGGGGTAGGAGACTCTCCAGTAATCCCTGCAGAAGTCTTCATGAAAGCTTAGCTTGCCACGTATTAAACTTGGAAAGATCAATTTATAAATAACTCTAGTGCTAGAACATGTAAATCATATTCTATCACTAGGTATCATGTAACCCCTTCAGGGATGCTAACTTAGCTGTGTACGTATGTGGCAATGAGAGAAAAATTTTAGGTGCCCTTGAAAGACTCACCCTAAGAATTTTATCACTTTCTATTAGTGTTATCATTTATCTCTTTTCTTTTTCCTTTCTCAGAAGTAAAATTTTATCTCTCTTCTCTTGTGTATCCAACGTATCCCTTACACAGTGTCATACATTATGAAATGATGCAATGTGAAGCTATAATTATACAGATGTAAATGTCCACTGTGTTGTGCTAACATCTTATATCTGTTGCATGCATTTTGATCAGTGCAGAATTTTTCTATACATTCTCTAAAACCATGCATTTTAAACATTTTGTTATGCATAAGTCTTTGAACTACCCATATACATAGGTTTCTACCTAGACTTCTCAGTGCTTTTCTTTTCTGCTGCATTTAGGGAATCAATATTATAATATATGGTAATAATAAAACATCCACAGTGTCCTCCTATACAATAATGAAAGTTATCTGTTCAAATGCACACATTCCTAAAATAACAAAATCAGATGCCGGTTGCTCCACAGAAGACAGACCACACTTTTATATTTCAGCAAAAATTCTGTATTTTACTTATGGCATTATATGTTTCCTACTCCTTTCCAGAGCTGATATGTTAGATAAATTAAAGACATTGAGAAATCTTACCCTAACACACCACCTCCAGTGCACGGCTTTTAGAGGAGCTCAGAGACTCAGATCCATAACTCATTCCATATTTCACCTGGTCCTTAGAACAAATAAATGCCAACTTCACATTAAACAGAACCAGCATTACATAACAGCAAGTTAGACGACCCTTCAAATGAAAGAAATTTGCTTATAATTGTCTAAGTCTTTATTATAGCTGTCATTCCTTTTAAAAATTATATATTTCAGTTTTCAACCACTCGAAGAGAAGCCTTAGAGGAATTTATTGCTATGAAGTGAATAAATGGAATCAGTTCTGGTTCTACAATTAGGTGTTATTTAACCTCCTGTGCACATCTTTTCTCTAAATTAGACACGTAGATTTGTTCTCTAGGGCTCCCTTCAGCACTAATATTTATGATATGCATCTAGAGCAAAGACATAGAAAATAGGACTAAATGTTCATTTCACTGAACAGATAATGAATTTTTCCAGCAAATTTACTCTTCTCAATGGGCACATTCAAGGCAATTTTCAGGGTTTGTGCTAGTTGTTCTTTCTGGAACATTTATCCCTAGATTCTCTTTGACTAGCTTTCTTGGGGCCCTGAACTCTTTGACTATCCATCTCCCTCTAAACAAGGTCTGATCTCAACAATCCTGAACAAAAGGTTGCCTGACCCTCCATTTCACTCCCTCAGTATGTTCTATTCCCATTTATACTCTGCCTTTCCTACTACGTGGAGTTTTTCGTCTTCAACACATGATGTTATTTACTCATCTGGTTTGCTTATGTGGAAGTGGCCTAGCAATACTCGCATATGGACTGTAATCTCTCCAAGAGTAATTATTTTAGGGTCTATCTCTCCCATAGCACTTAGAGCAGAGCCGGCACCAAATCATCAGTAAGTACACTTGCGGAAGCAACAAATTGCTTGGAGCTGAGCTGATGTGTATCACACATTTACATCATCTTAAAATATTATATTCATCTTTAAAATAGTAATCATTTGCACTGTGATATTAAAAAAGTAGGGATACCCTGAAAAGGCACAAAGGAATTTGCATTATTATAAATGGAGGAAAGTGTCTGAAAGTATTTTTTCTTTCCAAATTTTGAAAATTATGTTTCTTCTACCCAAAGGAAGCCAAGAGTAGGGCAAAAACCACAAACATACAAAAACAACTGGAGAAAGGAGAGTGAGGGATATTTCTTGAAAAATTCTTTGATTGAGAAGAGGAAAAAGCAAATCTCACACACTCACTGCTTCTTCTTTCTTCCTGTCCCCAACACTCAGTGGAAGCATTGCCAATTCTGAACAACCTTTGTGGGCCAAGAAACAAGGTTTAAAAGCAGCAGGTGAAGGCAGAAAGATTGAATAGTTATCCACAACTCAGATTTTGAAAGGTTTTATCTGCTTGCTCATTTGATTATAATTATTTTAAAAACAAAAGGAATATATTAAAAATAACTTAAGCAAAATAACTGTGCATTCTAGAAATGTGGATGAAATTTTTAAAGACTTTCTAAATTAATTTCATTAATCCAGTTGTGTCTATGATCTAGATTGTTAATGTGGGCTCTGTAAAGAGAACCAAAGTTTCTCTTACTTGTGCTTCTTCTAACATTGTTCACTCCATGATTTTATACTAGAGCAAAATAAAAAAAAAAATTGAAGCACAGACCTGAAATATATTTTAGTTCTTATGTCCTACTGTTATTAGGTGAACTAATAGTTAATTTCCTGCCTTGAATGATCTGAATACTTGAAACCAAGCTGACACACTGATCGATGAAATCTGGCTCACAGTCCTTAAAGAGCACACATACTTACAGTAAGGATTTTAGTCTGACCTTTCCATTAGCTGTTCTTTGGTCTGAGCACATTCAAATGAACTGTGACACAAACCATTCACTTTAGCTGTCTTAGTGATCTACCTGGAACACTGAGTGATTGATTCAGTTGCAAAACATCTGTACAGATTGAAGAGGGTGACCAGTATAAATTAAATTAAAACAGCTCTGAAGGTTCATTGTAGAGCTAGTAAAATGGTATAATGTCATATATATTCATGGAAAATATTGAAACATTCTTTTTCTTAACAGTACTTTTAATATAAGTCCACTTGCATTACTGATCATTCAACATAAAATTCTCAGTGTGAAAACTCATCCAACTTTATACTGAAGCAAACAAAAATGTTAATGATCAGAATCTTCCCTAAGTTAAAAAAAAGTTTCTGTGAAGTAATGCAGAATATGGATGAGCATAATTCCTTGTTAAATAAGTCTATTGACTTCACTTCTGCAGTCCCTCAAGGGCATATGTAAAATTAAAATCTGTGTTGACTATACAGCTTAAGAACATAAAACTGACACATGGGTCACTTTAGTGGAATTTCATCTCCATAATACCTGTTTTCAAAAGCTAATTATATTTAACATCTTTGCTTATCAATGTGAAATGATAAAGTAACAAGATTGTATATTTATTCATAGTACAAATACATATATATATATATATATGAGCATATATATATATGTATTTGTACTATGAATAGATATGAGCATATATATATATATGTGTGTGTGTGTGTGTGTGTGTGTGTGTGTGTATGTGTGTGTATCTTGGTTAAATTCAGAATATATTGATAAAAAAAAGGAAACTTTTATCTATATATATATAAGCAGGATGGTTTGGACAACTGAACTGTGCATTTCTGTTGGTCTGTGGAGATATCTCAGTGGAATAAGCACTTCCCTGGCAAGTGTAAGGACCTGAGTTCAATCCCTGGTTCTACCAAAAAAAAAATTGCCTGTTGGTCTATGGAAATAAGCAGTTAATGCTTCATATATTTCATCTCTTTTTTTCAATTGTTTCTACTTTATCTGTTCTTAATTTCTTACACATTTCTTTGTCTTTTTCTTTATTCTTCCAATTTTATATGCATATATCTGATAATATGAATAAGTGGTTGGAAGACAATACTATGTATTACAACAAATACTGTGAAATTCGTATTACTTTGTTCAGAGAAATTCTGTATCACTTGTATTTTTTTATGTTTTAATTATAATTCATACTCTTTAAAATTAAAAATAAAAAAGATAAACTCAAAGTACCTAACAGTGAATTTTGTACACTCAAATTAAGAGATATGAGCATAATTTCTGATGAATAGGAAATATTTAACTTTTAAAATGAGTCCAAATACATACATGTTTGATAATATGTTTTACATTATAAATTACTTTAAGGGCCAGTCAATTTGCTCAGTAGATTAAAGCACTTACAAGCAGGTGCAGAGGCTAGGGATTCCCCTAGGCCTACCATGCCAGCCCTGCCTCCAGAGGTGTGCTCAGAGGGTACTGCAAACTGGGTGTGGTGGCACGCACATAAAGTCCCAGTTCTTGGGTGGCTGTAAGCAAATAGATCACTATGAGTCTGATTTAGTAGTGAAACACTGAACACCCTGTAGACCCTTTCCTAAAATATAAAAAAAAAAATACTTTAATATTACTCTAAGTGACACCAGGACATCATCACTAGAAAGCTCAAAAGAAGTTAGTTTGATGGTAAGTATGATTTCTACTATAAACCTAAACCAAATTTATAATAGCAAAGTTTTTTGTATAATGTGCATTCTAAAAATAATCATTTAAGAAAATAATACATTAAGTTTATTTCTTGATGTTTTTAAATATTTAATGGCTTTCAGTTAACCTGACTTATGCAAGAAATCATTCATTATTGTGATAAGTTAATAGTAAATATCAGTTTTGTGAGGATACTAGTATATCAATAGCACCTCATGACTATCATATTCTGCTGTCCATGTAGCATCAATAGGATGATCATCTTATGAAAGTTCATACAAAATCCATTTATAGAAATGCAATCCTAACTTGCCAAAAAGTAAGATCTCAACACTCCCTCCTTTTGGAATATGTTTGTAGAACTGAGTAGCATAGTATCATTTATTGTGTTATAAACAGCCCATGCCTTCACTTCCTTGGCACTCTCATTATTCTTGTCAACCCTTGCCTGTACTGATAATCTTGCCTCTGCACCTTACTCCTTAGATTTCCCAGAATCCCATGGTGCACTACGATGCTTTCCTGGGAGCATCCACCTGGAAATTATGTCATAAAACATGAGGAAAAAGGCTCTTTGCACACTGCCTCAAGGACTTATAACTTAGTATCACCTAATCTCTTTGCTTCGTTGTTGCCTATTGATTGTAATGAACTATCAGAATTAGTAAATGTTCATTTGTTGGCTCAGTTAATAAGTCTGTTACATCTGCTTATTCACACTATAGGTACGGGCTCTCTGGAACATTTACTGAGTCACTAATAATGGGCTTTTTGGTGTTACTACAGAGAGAATATTTCAGTAATCAGGTGTGTGCCCATGATCAGGAATCTGGGACAACTTCTTACACATTTTGTGAAATGTGCCAAAGTTTAGATTCTAAGTGTTACCTTCCATTATTTTTCCTTAGAGTCATCTTTCTTTCTATGACTTTAAAGTTCTTTAGACCCTTCAGTCTTATTTGTATGTATCTAAGCATTAGGTTCTCTGCTATTATCCATAAAAATATAATCTATGACTGTATCTGTGCCATTGAACCATTAAAACTTCATCTTCAACACAACCAGAATCAGGACACACAAAGTTCAACTGCTTTAATTTAACCCTTAAGCCCTATTGCACAAACTTGTGTGCTAATAAAGTGTCAATGAGTACACTTAAATGGGATTATATCTAAATGTGTGTTAGAGGCAACAAAAGGAGAAGAGGATGTTGAAGATATCTTGAAATAGTACCTATGACACCATTTATTCTTACATATTGGTCATAAAGTTTGGTAAGATATGCCTAACTAAAAATAATTCCTCTTCCTCCTCAGGAAATCCCATAACTATAGGACAACAATGAAAACAAAACAGAAACTCAAAGTTATAACAGTGATACATTGCCTTGTCTTTCTGGGCATGGTATACATTTATAACTTTTTATTATTATTTTTATTGTATTATTTTGTTTTTTATGTATTTTAGTACACGGTCTAAATGGTCTCACTACACAGATCAGACTCAGTGATTCTCCTGTTTTCAACCTTCCAAGTGCTAGAATTTCAGGTGCATGCCACCATACCCAGTCTCTATTCAACATCTCAGAGGGCCCTGATGAATATATGTCATAAAACATTAATATAAAAATAATGATGTAAATAATATGATGAGGATTGCTTAACATACGATATTAAACCGAAACTTTTTTTTTTTCCTTAGCACTGTCGTTGTAACTTATCTTACTTCCAGTATCTCTATCTGTAGAACTCCTTTACTTTTTAGCTCTGTCTTTTTATTTAAAGTTCACTTTTATTTTTTTGACTATTCGCAGAAATCTCAGAAGTAATACTTTACTTAAGCAAACAAAAACTTGAGTTTATAAGACACACTGAGGTTAAGGCTAGAGGAAGATGGCTTGATTTACTTCATTGGACATTTCACTCTGAAGGTACATCATTTCCTATAAATGTCTCATTGATTCTTCTTTGTGGCAGAATAATGCTCCATTGTATATAGATCATTATTTTCTTTAGCCAATCATCTGCTGAAGGGCAGACAAGCCAGTTTCAAAATATAGCTATTATGAATTGTGCTGCAGGGAATATGGGTAAGTATCACTATAATACAGCATCTTTATACCTTTTAGGAAGATACTTAACTGGGTAATATCTAGGCGGAGTGGTATTATGTTTTTAGTTTTTGAGGCGCTTCCATATTGATTTCTATTTATACAAACCTGAATCCCATTGATAACAGGAGAAGACCTCATGACCTAGTCTCTTATCAGCACCATATTGTTTACTATGTCCGAACAGTCTCATCGTTTGAATTTTGGAAAAGACAGATTCAGATTATGTCACTGTTGTAAGGGTTTAAAAATTAAAGCTGAAAAGGATTTGAAGCTGCTATAGTAATTTAGGTGGAAGTGATTGACTTATACTTTAAAAGTAATGAAAAAGCTACTTAAATATTTCTAAGTTATAGATATATTTTGAAAGTTGATATTCATTATTGTGGTTAATCCTGAAACTATGTGACTTTTACATTTTCCTTTATTTGTAGACTTCTTATTTCCTAATAGAGTACTTTTAATATATATACATATTATATACACATATATACATATATATAGTACAAGTTAAATATTTTTAAAAATTAAAAAAAAATCAATGACTAATTCTTTTTTAACTATTTGGTACAGGGTCTCACTATGCAGCTTCGACTCATAGTGATCCTCCTGTTTTCTGCCTTCCCAATACTGAGATTGCAGGTGAGCACCCCTGCCCACATCTGGTCTCAGTAGCTGGCTCAGCACTCCCAGGGGTGGCATGCATGTGGTTTAGGGAATCAAATTCCCGTCTCTGCACTTGCCTAAGCATCCGCTTAATCTTCTGAGCTTAAGGCCCTTAATTTCAAATTTACTTAAATGAAGTTATTTCCTCAAATATCATTGATAAACTTTGATACAAGTGTGTGTGTGTGTGTGTGTGTGTGTGTGTGTGTGTGTGTGTGTGATTGCCCATATTCTACATTAGGGTGCCAAAAGGGGACCATTATACTTCAAAATTTTAATGTAATATTTGTCAAAAAAATTCCTTGGAGATAACCATGTGTGTGGGTAATGGTAGCAAAGATTCTATGAGTTCTTAAATAGTATCAAAGAATAACTACTAAACGTTCACAGGAAGATACATCAGAGCAGTCTAGAGGAGATGGAACTCACAGGGCACTCTGAGATATCAATAGTAGTAGTGGTTGAACATAGCATTCAGAACAGAGTGGAAACTTTCATGTGGCGACCTACCCACAACCCGGGCACATAACAAAATGATAGCACTTAGCTATTTCACAATAGCTGTCCTTAACCAAGCACCAAACTAAATAGAAAGAGCCAGAAAAATTCTTCAAATATACACAACTGCCTAAAAGCTGATCCCACAGATACTAATGTGGATGAAATTACAGAGAATTAAACAAAAATGATAATGAAAATAATCAGTGAAGTCAAAGACGAGACAACACATAGTTGAATTAATAAATAAAATGATCATTAGGCTCAAAGAATATACACATGAGCAGCTGAATGAATTAAGAAATACAAGATAGACTCTAAAACTCACTGCAGTAATACATAGCGGTTCAAAAAATACAGCATAACAATCCTGTGTTAAGCAAATAGAAATTAAGCAAATAGAATATTTAAAAATGGAGAGGATGATTCAAGATATAGGATATTAAAGCTAAAAGATATAGTAGATGTATGAAAGCATTCAGTCTATAGCAATGAAAAAAGAACAGGAAACTATGAAAACATTAGCCAAGAGTTCCTAAAATCTCTAAACTCTAGAAAAAAGAATCTAAGGTTAAATGGGCTCTATGGAGGTATGATAGTGCAGGAAAATGTCTCAAAACACTGTTTAAAATTATGAAACAGGGACTGGGGAGATAACTCTGAATAAGTGTTTTCCTGGGAAGCACAAGGTCCTGAGTTTGATCCCTGGTACCACCAAAAAAAGTTGTGGCATAATATGACAAACTGGAAGAACAAGATAGATTAGGTAAAGAAGCCATTTAGAATCCTAAAAAGACACAATGAAAAGATTCTTTACACAGCATGTTCTCATAAAATGCTAGAAGTTCAGAGTCGTGAGAGAATACTAAAAATTATTTCCAAAATTGCCATATCACTAAAAACGAAAATCTCATTAAAATAAAGGTATATTTCTCAAAAGAAAATAAAGGTTAGGTGATATTGGAATCAAGCATTAAAGCGTTGCAAAAGAATGATTTTCAAAGCAGGTTACTCTTTCCTACAGCGCTCATTTTCCAAACTGAAGAAAAGACCTTATATGACAAATAAACTCGAGGAATTCATGACCATCAAGCCAGCAATGTAAAACACTTAGGAGTCCTAAATAGAGATGATCAGCACAACAACCCTGATGCCAAGGAAACATTTACTGCAGAAGTAAATATGAAAGGAAACTGAATTCAGCATTAGAAAAAGAACAAAATGACAGAAATTACTAGATACCTCTCAATAATATTGAAATGGCCAAAAGTTTCCAAGTAAAACACATGTACTTACAGGCTAGAACAAAATTAAAGTCTATTCATATGCTGTCTTCAAGAGAAAACCCTCACCTATAAAAACATGCACAGACTCAAAAATGATAGGATTCAAAATGAAGTAGCCAGAGCCTGAGAGCAAGGAAGAGGGACTGTAATTATATCAAATAAATTTGACATCAAATTGAAAATGGTTAATGATTATCTGTACTTCCACACTCTCATAGAGACCATTCATTCTTAAATTCATTTTTCTAGGGTTTGGAGATTTTAGGCGCTATTAGCTATGTTTTTCATAGTTTCCTGATATGTTTTCATTGTTACTGGCAGAATGCTTTCACGCATCTGCTATGTCTTTCAATATTAATATCATATATCTTGACTCATTAACCAAAGATCACTCTATATTGGTAAAGGGAAAAGTCATCAAGAAATAAGGGGGTTCGGAAAGATTGCTCAGAAAAAGGATACAGATGAAGGGATACATTTTGTATGTGTATATTCAAAATGATTAAGATAGAGGTACAGCTACTTTCTCTTAATTCAATGAGAAGAAAGATTTGTACTAATAGTGTTTGGACAGGATATTATGTCTGCATCTCATACTATGAATAACCACTAAGAAGACGACAATATGCAATGTATCAATTATTGGAACTGCCCTGCTAATCGATTTGGAAATGGCCTCATTGCCATTTGTTTCTCAATACAATTATTAAAAATGAAACAATTAAATTATCTGGATAATCCAAAAAGAAATCCTAAAAAAATAAGAAAAGAAATAAGAACTATAAATATATTTGCCCTGAATGCTGGGACATTCTATTATATTTAAAAAGTGCTACCTGACATGAAAGGACAGATAGACACCACTGTAATAGTAGAGAAAAATGATAATACCTAATATCCCAAAGAAAAATATCATATGTATAAAGATATCAACAAAGAGCCCAACTATACTAATAAGTCAAATGGATGCAAAAATTATCTCCAATGTTTCATCCAATAACAGCCAACTGCACATTGTACTTAGCAGCCCACTGAACTTTCATTAAAATAGACAATATTTTAGGTCATAGACGTATCAGTAAATATAAAGAAGTTTCAGTCTCAAAAAATATAAAGAAGTGAAATTAGCTCAAGAATTCTGTCAGATCACAATGGAGTGAAACTATAAATTACACAGGAAACTACAGTACAGAAAACACATATAGAGGTT
Organism: Ctenomys sociabilis; assembly: GCA_004027165.1. Classification (NCBI taxonomy): domain Eukaryota; kingdom Metazoa; phylum Chordata; class Mammalia; order Rodentia; family Ctenomyidae; genus Ctenomys; species Ctenomys sociabilis. Next base: position 11,670 of record PVKA01045464.1, read on the forward strand.
GAATAATATATTGTTGTATAAATAATCTGTCATAGAATGAGTAGGATGAGATAAGTTAAAATTCCTAAAAGTACTGTATCTGATAATGGAAGTGAAACTGTATGATGAGGGACATGATGAAAGGGAAGCTCATACCTCTAAGTGATTACAACAGAAAAGCAAAGCATTCTCGAATAAGCAAGGAAAGAATGTATGCCAAGATCCTAGGAAAAACAAAATAAATCAATACTAAAATCAGCAGAAGAAAACAAATAGTAAAGATCACAGTAGAAATTCATAAAATTCTGACAACCCTCAAAACAGAAAATAGGATCAAGGAAGCAACTAATGATTTTTTAAGCAGATAAATAACACTCATAAATCCCTAGTCAAACTTAACGAGAAGTTCAAAAAAAGAAGACTGACAGCTTTAAATGAATATAATTACAATTGAAATTGAAAAAGACATCACTGAAATTCAGAGAATTATCAGAAAGTACTTTGAAAGTTTATGTTATATTCTGATAACTTGGAAAATCTAAAAAAAAAAATTGAATAAAGTCCAAGGCACATGTAACATACCTAATTTGAACCAAAAAGATTTGTGCTGTAATTAAAACTTAGCCAGCTGAGAAAAAACCCAGAACCCAGTTGAATTACTGCTAAATTTTACCTAAAGTTTAGAGATAAACTGATACCACTGCTTAACTTTTTCATACAATAAAAATGAAAGCAAGGAAGGTTGATATTAAACTCTAAAATACCCTCAGCAAATAAAAGAACAAAAGAAAGAATGAGAAGAGAAGGAAGAAAGGAAGGAATAAGAGGAAAACATATAAATCTATATCTTTGATGAACATAGATGCAGATATCCTCATTAAGATCTTTGGAAACAGAATTCAGCATTGTATCATCAAAATCGTACACCATGAGGAAGTTGGTTACAGCTCAAAGATGCAAGGATGGTTTGACACGTATGTCAATAAATATAAAAGGACATACCACTGTAATAGTAATGAAAAATTTCAATACCTAATATCACAAAGAAAGAGATCAAATGTACAAAAATATCAACAAAGAGCCAAACTATATTAGTAAGTCAAATGGATGCAAAAATTATGTACAATGTTTCATCAAATAACCACCAATTACACATTTTTTAGCAGCCCACTGAACTTTCTTTAAAATAGACAATAAATATGACAAGAAAGATGGGTCATGTGACCAAAAAGTTCAACATGTTTTCATGAAAAAGCTTTTATGAAAATAAGTATGGAACAATCTTGACTCCAATGGATAAAGCCACACAAAACAAACCCATAACTAGCACCATACTAAATAAGCAAAACCTGAATTTCTTTTAAAATCAAGGAGACAAGAATATCCATTGCTCACTTCTCTTCAGTATAGTGCATGAAATTTTAGCCAGAACAATCAGGCAAGAGAAAGAAATAAAAAAGACATAAATAGGAAAGAAAAAAAATAAAACTATCCATATTTATACGTGCTGTGTTTCTTTATATAAATAAATAACACACTATTAAGAGTTTCAAATACCTTCAATTATCTCAACAAATGTCTTTAAAAACTGAAGTGTTCTAGACAATGAATCTACTGAGAAAGAAAATCAGGAAAACTATTTCATATACAATCAAAAATTCAAATACCTAGAACTGAACTTTACTGAAGATGGTAAAGAATTTTACACAAAACTTTCAGAAAGAAATGGAATAAAGTATCAGAAAATGGCAAAGCCTGATTTATTGATTAGAAGAAACAATACTGTGACAATTAACACATATCCAAAAATTATCTGTAGATTCAATGCAATCCATGTTAAAATACCAATATCATGCCTCATAGCACTGGAAAAAGCAGTCCTCCAATTCATAAAGAATCAGAAAAGTAAGAGTATAGCAAAGACAATCCTAACAAAACAAACACAGGAAGCATCACAGTGCAGATTTCCAGGGATACCACAAAGCCATAGTAGTCCAGACACCATTTTACTGGCACAAATGTGTGGACCCACACAACTAACATAGAACCTGACAACCTACATCTACCTGGCTTTCAGCAAAAACACCAAAAAGTACAAATCGAAGGAAACAGTCTCTTCAACAAATGATGTGGAAAAGAATGGGTCAGGAACATGCAGAAGAATGAAACCGTGTTTCTATGTGTTAGCTTGTATTAAAAACAAATCAAAATGTATAAGTCATCTATATATAAAATCAGTAATTTCAAAATGGTAGAAAGTAATATGAGAAATACCTGAAGCCATGGATCCAAGCAAAGACATCCTGAATGTGACTGTAAAAGCACAGGAAAAACGACATCAAGTTTCAAGAAATGAATTATGCCAAATTACAAACACTTTTGCCTAGTAAAGGAAACAGCAGGGTCAAGACCAAAGCTGCAGAACAGGAACAAAGCTTTCCCAGTAGCTCTTCTGAGAGACAATTAACATGTATGCATTATAAAGAACTCAAAAGATTAAATCCCAAAATATAATACCCAGTCAAAAACTGAGCAAATAAACTGAATAAATTCTTTGCAAAAAAGAAATTCAAATGGCCAATAAGCATATAAAAATGATCTATATCTACAGCCATTAGAGGAGTGCAAATTGAAACTTATTGAGATTCCATCTAATCTCATTCAGAAAGGTTACATTGAAGAATAGAAATAAATAAATAAATTCTGGCTTAGTAAAGGAAGTCTGCTACATTGCTAGTGAGAGTCGGTTAAGGTAGCACAACCACTATGAAAATCAGTATCAAGATTCCTCAAAACAAAACAAAGAAAGAAATATACTAATATTATTTGCAAAATCTGTGCTACTCATTGTACTCCTGAAAGAAGTAAAGGGAGCACACCATAGTGATAAATCCATACTCATTTTTAGGCTTTGCAGTTCACACTATCTTAGCTGTGAATACAAGCTATGTATCTCTCATGAGATGAATGCATAAAAAATATTGGATATGTACACAACGTAACAGTCAGCAGAAAACAGAAATGAAATTATGTAGTATTCAGTGGAATAAATAGAGCTACATGAAGTATACATTGTGAGCCCATAATATTAAGCTGAGCTGTAAATGGATATGGTTGATAATTTCTTTGAATAACTCACTATGGTTGCAGAATGCTGAACTGTGTTGGATTGTGGTGTCGAGTTCAAGCACCTAAGTTAGTTGAATGTCAATGGAGTGCCCACTTTTGACAGGTGTAGACAAAGGAAGGGTTGTAGAAAGAAAAAATCATGATATGTGTGTATAGACAGTACAGTTGGGATAGATAACGCTGTGCTTCTACATAATTCTATGAGAGGCAAGATCTGTACTAATGGTGGTTGGACAGGACATTATGTCGGCTTTTAGTACTATGGTCATCCACTAGGTAAATAATTATTGAATTTTTGGTATAATTCAGGTATAAAAAAATAAGTAAGCAACTACACTCTTAATTTACTGATAAGAGATATCTGCTAAAATAATATCTGTAAATATAATATCATGTATGCACCTTGTACAATACCAAAACGTTATGAAAACAGTTTGCAATGTATTAATTCATCGAATCTGTCTTGTTAAGGTGTCTTGAAACTGTCTGATTGACATTTGTATTTTAATAAAATAAAAATAAATGAAAAAAAAAGAAAAAGTGGAAGCTTCTTAGCAGACTGTGTCACTGGCACTGAATACTTGTGATCCTAGAATTCACAAAGCTGTCCCTTGGGGAACACGTCCTATGTGCACTGCTTACGAACCACAGAATGTCTTTTCATTATTGGATGGGTGGGTGGGTGCGGTAAGCCAGGCAAGAAGTACATCCTTGGCAGTCAAGAAATAATTCTTCAAGGCTTTATTTTCTCTA
>PVKA01045465.1:0-15529 GCA_004027165.1 Ctenomys sociabilis
ATATATATATATATATATATATATATATATATATATATATATATATATATATATATATTCAGTTTATATAAAGATATATACAAAGTCTGTTCATTAGGATGTCTTCTGTGTGTACAAGGTTCTTAATTTTTGTCTGTATCAAGATCTTACCTTCCCAGGTAACTAAGAGTGAGGTACTGGTATCTATTTGGCTCAGTCCCCAGTCCTCTGGTGCTCAGGTGTGGTGAAGTTATCATCCCAGAGCTTCCCTGTATTGTTATAGTACTGAGAACAATGGGTTGTGGCCAATAGAATATCATAGTTAAAGTAATATAATTAGCAATAACAATAGCATCAAACTCAGGTTTTAACCTGACAAACTGTGGTAACTATTAACTTCATATCTTACACAATAGCTGCGGAACCTACTGTTACATAGCAGAACCAATCAGAAATTGGGAGTTTGTATTCAAATATTTCCTCTTCATAGAGTAGCTTTACCTCTTGGTGGGGAAATTCAAGAAGGAGAGTGGATAAAACCGAGATAGCTGAAAAGCAATTAAGTAGAATTGTGCTGGAGGGCAAAGGATGTTTACAGGAGCTTTGGGAAACTAGAGAAGATGGAAGAAAAGAAAGATGGAATAATCCAGGTATTCTTGAAGTTAACTAGAAAAGCTAGAAAGCCCATTCCTGAAAATTTGGTTAAGTCTGGAGAAGTAAATTGAGGAAATGCAGAAAGACAATGAATAAATTTATAGAAAATATTGGTAAAAGACCAAAATAAAAAAAATGAATGAATGAAAGGAAGCAAGCCAGCAAAGAAAGAGAATCAGAACAAATTAGAAAAACACTCTAGTACTCCAATACTCAGAGTCCCAAACTGCTGGCTAGCACTGCCTAGATTGCTGCAATTCACGCTGAACTTGAATCTGATTTTGGCCTCCAAGTGTGGGCACCTTGGGCCCGTCTTCAGCCACTACTTTCTGTATATCAGTGTTTCCATTCTCACTGTTTCTCTTAGCATCTCTCTCCATGGATAGATATGCTCCTGTCAGGGAGATATGTGGTGTTCTTCCCAGTCCTGGGCACCATAGCATCCTCTTCATCCTTGCTCAGTCTTCCTTGTTCCTTTTCCATTGGCAAGTCTTGTCCTCTCAGGACATTTGTTTCAGGTCATTTTATTAAGTCTTTATCTATCTTTGGCTCAATCTAGGAGCATCTCATTTTGATTGACTTGGATTTCAAGGTTTCAATATGCTCTGCCCTTTGCTCATTATTGTGTTTTAGTTGAATTTCTCTGAGTAACTCGAACAAGACTTCTGCTCTACTCATCCATGTTGTCTCCAAACACATCTTTCCTGAACACATATCCTCATGAAAAACAGAATGACATCTAAAGAGATCATCAACCTCCAATTGGGAGAACTCTTTAAGGACAAAATATCATGGGTCTCTGGTGGTAAATGTTTTCTGTTAAAGACTGATAAAATCTTAATATAAAAGATTTCTGACCACTTTTTTTCACTCTTGCAGAAAAGATGCATTGAAATTTGCTATTGTAACTAGTTATAAATCTTTGTAACTAGTTATAATGGGCCCAAACATTATTAATGTAAAAGATCATGTGTTTCACTTGTCAAGTGTCATTGTCAAATTGTTCTCAATTACAGCCCTAATGGTGACTTTATTGAGCTCGGCTTAGTGTCTTCCATGGTGCTTTGCGAGAGCAAAGGAAAGGAGAGACAGAGTATAGGTGGGTTCCTTGTGAGACAGTGCCTAGTGTGAGCACCCACTAAACTCATGAGAATTCCCAGTGATGTTCAAATTTCCCACTAGACATCTTTGACAAAGTAAGCCACAAGGTTGCTCTTCAAAGACCTTAGTGAAGAACCCTGGTGAGAGAATCTAACTAGTTAAGAAAGAGTATCCATCCCTCCCACTTGTCCTCATAATAGAAGACTGATACTTTTTAAAGGTAGTAGAATGAAAAATTTATTCCTCATCACTTTTAAAGAATAGAGGAATGTTGTAAGTAAAATAATAAATGGGCCTGTTATCTACTGAAAAAACACTTCACCTTCTCTCTCTTTGTGGAAATAGGATTTCCAAATACTCCCAGAAAACACACCCTCATTGCTGTTTCCTTTATTATACTCAAGGCTACAAACACATGTTTTAATAAAAAATCATTAAACATTTTTTTAAAGGTAGTGGGGAGGGAATATGCACATCTTTTGAAAGGAAAATGCCTTTTTGTTACCCCAGAACATACAGAAAACTGTAGCTCTTATCTGTAAGAGTGGGCTGCTCTTTTTTATTTTTTAATTGTATTTTTTGTTGTTGTTGTCCATGAGAACAAATAGGAAACTGAGTACAATGTTGAACCTAGATGACTCTATGATGATTTAGAGTGGGATACTGAAGAAAATGGCTTACTGAAAAAGGCCAGAAAGAAAGGGCATCTAGGAAAAAGGCCCACCTGACCCTTTGATCATTGTGAACACTAACTATGAAGGGTAGCATAAGGGTAGCATAAGTGGTGAGGTAAGCAAGAGATCAACTTACTGAAAATTACTCTCCCAAAATAATCAGAAAGCTGAATTAAAACTGGGAAGAACAAATGTATGAGTCCAAAATGGCATATTAAGCAACAAGCTTCACAGATGAAGCACAGACCTTAATGGAGCATAAAAATCATATTCTTATCTAGGGAACCTAAAATGCTCAAATCCATGACCAGATTTGCTGGTATGGGGATTTTTAAACAGTGGATGTCCTAATAGCTTATAACACTGTGATTTATGTCCAAGCTGAGTGACTAAAGATACAAGGGGGAAAAAATGGGAAAGAGAAAAAAATATTTTCCCACAGTTGTTATCTCAGCAACGGCTCACCTGATGTGGATTCCTGTGGGCTTTCTTTCCTGCATGGTGTCCTGAATGAAGAATTGGACAAGGCACATGGTTAAAGTATACTTTTATTGAAGACAGGAATATATGCTCTACTTGGAGAGAATAGGCATTTGCAAAGGCTCAAGGGCCCCAGGAACAAGTTCAAGGGGTGCTTACTATCCAAAAATCCACATGAGGTTTTCTTCTCAAACAAGGAAAGCATTGGGGCACATGTCCTATCAAAACCTCACTTAGTGTCATGCTTAGTACAAACTACCAGTCTGAAGCCACATTTAGCATCCTACCAATATAAAGCAGACTGACAGAAAGATATTAGTCATTTTCAAGCTCAAATGATAAGTCATGGTTCATAGCAAAAGTGATTTTAAATCCATGAATGTTCCAAAAGAAAGCAAATCATGTTTTGAACAAGTAAGTAAGGGCCCAGGACTTTTTCTCTTCTTCATGTCAATAGCAGTCCCTTACATCAATGAAAACATTATAAAAATTTTATTCATATAAACTTTAATATAAATTTTATTTGATTCCATGACTATTCCACTTCTCTCAGTGAGGGCCAAAGCAAGCCAAAAGGCTGGACATACTTAACCTGTGAAAATCACCATATTCTTAATTTTCTATATGTCTTCAATACTATGCTATTCTTACAGTATAACTTCCTACAACCTGACAAAAATCATTTAAAAGGTAAGATTCTACTAACTATTAATAGCATTTTATAATATATGATATTTATTATTGAATGAATAAGAAAAGTCTTAGAACGAATATGATTTACCAAACTGGAACCATATTTTGAAACATTTGCATGTGTGAGAAAATGTTACATATTCTTGTTTTATACTACTGAGATAGTAAATATTATCCACACTAAGGCTGGAGAGATGGCTCAGTAGAATAAGTGCTTGCCTGGGAAGTGCAAGTGCCTGAGTTCAATACCCTGTTCTGAAAAAAAAGAAAAGAAAAATTACCTACACAAGACTTTATTTTCATCTACTTATTTGGATAACATCTGTTTCTATGGGCAAGCAGATATCCTATGCATTACAATAAACAAAATTATTGGTCTAACTTTTGATCAATGAGACTAACTTCCAGTCCAGTAGACTGTGCCCACATCTTGCCTTTAAGTCTAAACAAACATACTAATATCCCATGTGCGCCCTTGATTTAATTAATACTCTTTTGTTAGGAACATTTTTCTGCATAACAATGTTTCTGAAAATAGCGAAATAAAAAGGAATTACGTATCTCTGAGGCTATACAATTAGTTGAGATTAAAAGGACCAATTTAATATATAAAACAGAATGATAAGCATTTTTAACATTTCAACTTAAGAATTTTAAGATTATCTGGCTTTTCAGTTCAAAGAAAAATTTTCTTCAATATTTACAAGTATTTGTTTGTGAAAAAAAATCAAGTAATTATCGTGTTACTGCATTTATATAACTACCTCTTAGGAAATAAAATCTAAATCGATGGAGTTCTGTTCTCAGAATGAGTGGTTGGTACCTTAAAGCTTGTCAACCAAGCCCTGTTACATACTCTGCAAGATATTCAGATTTCCTTTTAGCTCATTTTCAGTTTCCAGTTTTCTAATTAACCTGCGATGTCATTTATTTTCACAGTAGATATTTTACTATAAGTTCAAAGTTATGCTTTTTGTTTCCTGGTTTTTATTTTCTCATTGTGTATTTCTCACTTAAAAAAATAAATAAATAAATTGGTTACTTATTTGTCAGTTAAAATTGGCAGTCCTAATAAGAAAGGATTTATTTTTTTCAAAAAGGCAAATAAATTAAATAATTAAAGCATTTTAATATTCCTTACATGAATGTATAAATGTAAGCAAGAATAAAATATAACTGTTCTTATTTTAAAACACATACAAAAAGCATGTCAATGTCTCCAGGTAGCTAATTCAGTTTGGCATTAGAACATCTCATTAAAAATATGTCACTGGTGGGAGAATAGATATTTCATATTCTGATAGAATCAGTTAGTTTGACATTTAGACATTTAAACACAGGCTTAAAATATATCTATATAACTGTATATCTATATATCTATATAGTTATACAGATAGATATAATAAAACATAGCTTAAAATGTGGTCTTAAATGAAATTTTTACCTGAAATATTGAATTTTTAATTTCATTGTAATGCTTATAAAAGGAAAATGTTAATATATATTATGTCCATCTTTAATGAAATACAAAAAAGCTAATGACATATTTGTTTATTCCTTTCCTTTTATTAATCAGTTGAATACATTTATCAAAGATGAGTAATTTAAATCATAAATATGAGGTTTCAGAACTAAGAAAATGAGCATACATGTGATATATTTTTTGAGTTGGTGCCAATGATAGCTGATAACATTACTGTCTACTAATGATTTTAATGATAATTATAGAAATGCAGATTTGAGATAAAAAGCTAATGTTCTGAGAGAATAGGGAACAATAGACAGAGCCCAAGGATGACTGCTGACTGAATTTCCCAGAAACGGATTCTAGAAATCAGCTTCTCCTGCAGACGCCCTGTTCTGTGATCCCTTGCTGGGGATGCTATCAGCTAGCAATTGTGTGAACCTAGTGTTAGGCAAATGGTGGAAGTTACTAGAGATAGCAGTTTGGATTCACTTAAGTAATTATGTACATTCCTTAGCCTGTCTTTAACCCTCAATAAATGTGAGATGTTTCTGAGGCTCTGGGATCACGTGGAGAGAGATTCACCTCAGTGAGACCTCTGATGCTACATTCATCAGGTCTTCTCCTCCTTTCTTTCGGCACCAACCCGAAACATACAACAAATAATCGTTTGTTAGTTTCTGTCTTCTAAATATACTATAGGGATTTTATAAAAATACATGAAGTTAGCATTGCATAATATGTGTGAAAATTTTACCAGTATACTACCTCTACAAAATCTTAACTCAAATATCAAAGTTTACTGTTTTGTAGAATTAGAGGTGTGGTAGGTCAGGATTTGATTGATTTATATGAAAATGACATTTTACCATTATATACCTGCACAAGTATTGATTTATGTTACTGAACATGCACGGTGGTTTTTCTTTTACTGTGATATAAAATGCTTTAGATATAGTCTAGATTTGTGAAAAAGAGATTAATGCTTCAAGATATGTGAATAAATTTAATTATCTTGCTTAAATTTTAAGCTAAAATAAATAATTTTCTTTGAACCTTATTTTATTCTCACTACATTGTTCAACAAAACTTACAGAAAAACATTAACAGTCAAAAAAGCAAACATAATAGAAACCAGCAGAAAATATTGTAAACCCAAAAATGCTACTTAAAATTTTCAAACTTGTTTCAAAAAACAAGTTCATACTCATGACCTGTCCAAGCTTACTAAACATTCTGGTGCAAGTGAAATTTCTATAGAATAAATCAAAGACAGCTAAAGTGTACCAATACTAATGTTCTACTTTAATGATACAAAGTAATGCAAGATAGCATAGTAAGACAAAATATATTAGTAGTATTGAAAAAGAGTTCTTGAGTATTACTGTTAGGTCTGAGAAGCCCACCGCGTGAGGAAAGACTCCCAAGAGACGTCCTCTCATGCAAAAGCAAGGGGATTTTATTTTGGAAGCTGTGCCGGCACAGGGTCACCAGGCAACTGGGCCGTGGCAACCCCGGGTCTTCGATCACTCAGGATTATATAGCACTTTTGGGCGGGAAAGCGGCTAGCGGGGTATACAGAAGCCAACCGTGTGTGTTAGCTGGGCTGACATTTGAAAGGATAGGACAGTTTATATTGACCTTTACAATAATTGGATGGTGCAGGGATCGGGGAGGGTAATTCTCGGAAGGGTCCTGGAGTTCCGGGAACTGGCTGTTTCAGCTGAGCTATCTCTAGGACATTTGTTGCTGGGGGGCATGTAGGGACTTATCTTTAGGACACCTGCAGCTGGGAGGCAAGCAGGGACTTTTCTCCATCTGCAGATGTAGTAATTCTAAAAACATTTTGTTGACCTTTTAAGATGGAGTCTGTCTGACTCATGGAGTCTGTTTGACTCGGACCTTACATTACAGTCTATTGAGATGACTCTTCCAAAATTTGGTGGCAATTGTTAAAACAGCATCAAGACATGAAATCAAGAGGTGGGTATTCAGAGAGGAGTGTAAGCTTTCATTCCATTAACATTTTGAAAAACGGAGTAATATTTAAAGAGAAAGAAGTAGAACAGCAAAGAAGCCCTGTTATGTTATATATGTATATCCATATACCCCATCTTAATGGTCATCCACACTTTTGGCACCAGGGATTAGTTTTATGAAAGACAATTTTTCCACAAGTAGGGATGGAGGTGGAGGGAATTTTGGACATAATCCAGAAACACAATATATTTATTAAGAAGTTTATTTTGTTATAATATTGCTATAGGTATAATTATAAAACTTACTAAAATATAGAACCAATAAGTTCCCTGAGCTGATTTTCTTATCATTAGACATTTTCTTGTTGTGCAAGTTAGACAAAATGCCACTTTGAGTGTGCGATGTCCAGTCGACTCCATAATCTCTTTCTTGGGAGTACTACAGAATACTATACCAAAAAGATAAGATCTTGAAAATGGAAGCAGAATTTTCAGTTCTTCAAAATCCAAGATGTTCTGCTTTGATGATCCAAATGTGTGGAGATTTGTAAGTGTGTTAAAAACATCTTTAAGGGCAATGCCATTTGGAGTTGCAAGTACTGTCTTCTGGAAGAGATAAATTTGATTCACCGGGCTTATTTGCAAATGGGACATGAATCCATTATTTTTCATTTCAAATGGGGTAGTGGTAGTAAATCAAGCTCAGACTCTTTCAAAAACTGAGGTTGATGAACATACTTTCACTGGCAGAAATATCTTGCTTCTATCTCTTTCAAAATGTTGGCTGCCTTTGGAATTCCCAATATTCAACTGTCACTCCCATATTCTAGCTGGGCTTTCAATGCCTTGGACACAGTTGGTGTCCTCCTTTGAAATGACAGACTGAGTTCACCCTTCTCTGAATACCCAGCTCTTGATTTCATTTATGATGCTGTTTTAGCAATTGCCACAAAATTATTGTAACCATTCTGTGTCATTGAAATGCAATCTCATTGTAGCCTTTTAAAAAAAAAAATCTGTGCAATGTTCCTCATACTCAAAAACAGGAGCAAGTTATCTCTCCTTATAAAACAATGGTTTTCCATTGTCTAAGAGAAGATGAGTGTTTCGCACATGTCCATATAGATCTATATGAACAGAACACGTACTTTAGTATGATTGACAATCTTAATTACATCTTAGACAATGTTAATTTCCAGTGATATTTTTTGTTAACTAGCATTTTTTAATAAATGGCACAGTGCATGGATTCAAAATTGACAAGGGCAAATTTTGATCTGAGTTGCATAAATTTTCCTAGTCATAACAGTCACTCAGTTCAAGCACATATTGATATAATGTTGAATTACATTTTTCTGCTATATAACTATGCAAATATTTGATTAGTTTTGCATTTGTTGCTTATGAGTGACAATAAAAATGTGCATAATATATCCTCATGCATATCTTCTTGACAAATATGCCATATCAAACCAAGTATCTTTACTTAGTTTTTAACATCAATCCACTCATGAAAACTAGACTTTGAACACGATGGGTAACCAGCCTTCTGTAAGAACTCTGCCTCAAATTCTTCTGATATTTCTTTGATTCACGTAGTTATGGTTCTATCCAAAACAGGAACACATGATAACATTTCAATTTAAGACTCTTCTGAGTGATCATGACAAGTGTCCTTAACAGAAGTCAGAATCAACTCTTGCTCAACAGGAAAGGGCTGCTTATTTTTAACAATGTAATTAAACTCTAATAATTATATTTCCAGTGCAGGCACATTTGACAAATTTAACTCAATAATTGTTTCTGTTTTAATGATCACTTTTTCTCCTTATTCTCATAAGGAGTGCACAGATTCCTTCTTTGCGCAGCTCACAGTAGTGCGTGGGCTTTTATAAGAAACTAACATTACTGTTAATTTGAAGTTAGTTGGTAATGAGAGAAAGTGGAGGGTGAGTGTTCTGAGCTTACTTGGCATATTGACCCACCTCTTCTGCTGTGTGGCCTTTTTGTTCAACAGAATAAAGCATAGTTAAAAAAAATAGAAACAATACATTGTTTCACTAAACAAAATAACAGAAAATGAGCAATCATTGCTATACTGTGTATCGTCTCTAGTTATTCAGATTACCAAATATAAGAATGCAAAATTGGTCAAAAATTATAAAAAATTGAATGGGGCATGAAAAGCATCAACTATTCTTTTCAATAGACAAGCAGAAATCAGCAGTATAATTATCCAAGATACCACATGTATTCACATAATAGGATACAGATTTTTAATACTTTATGTCTTCCAAGTTGGGTAATCATTATCAAAATTGAACACTTGAAAAAATTGAGGATTCTCAGCATTTTAATATTAATCTGACTCTTTTTTAACCATTAATTTGAAAAATAACTACTTAGAGTGGTCATTGTCTGACTAAGAAGCCATGTTAGGGTCCTTTGACTTTTAAGTAATGCTTGAGGTCCTTCAGTGGAAGTACTCTGAATAGTGTAATTATCTATGTGGTTGTGAGACACATAGATTTTAACTGATTGCTAATATAATTCAAATGAAAAAATAAAAAAATATACAATTGGGTATTTTGAAGCATGGGATATATTTAGTGATATCTATATTTTCATGTCTCGCCTTTAACTTGGTAGAGGGAAGAAGCAGCAGTTTTGGTATAGTAAGATGAATTGAACATTATTTTATTTATCATAAGCTAAAGTAAAAAAAAGAGATATGGAGATGGTGGGTACATATCAAGTGGTTATATGTTTGAGAAACAATGCTAAACTTATAAAATCTAAATTTTAAAAGGAAAATATTTTCTCTTGATGTCCGTTTTGTACCAAACCTAAAAATGAATTAAAATTGTTTGATAACCAATTACAATTTCAATGTAAAATAGAGAATACATGTGTTCCTAGAAGTTCTTTATCAAAACTCAAAAACACAAATGCAAATTTATAACATAAAAAGTAAAACTGGACATCACCCAATTTCAATGGAGAAGACAGGTTTCTTCTTTCACTTTTCTCATGAGCTGGCAATTGAAAGCAGTACTGAACATACGTGGCAAGGAGGCCACCACTGAGCTGTGCCGTAAACCTTTTTACCTTGTCTTTTAGCAGAATCACGTGGAACCATCCAGGGTTTCCTCAGATTTTACCCTTGAGCCAAGTCAGCCACTATATATTGTAAATGTAGGACAACATATTTCTGTAGCTTAGTGGAGGAAATCCAAAAAATAAAGAGCAATGATTACTTTTAACCGCGGAAAATTTTTCAGTAATTCTAAGAATCATGTTCTTATGCAAATGTTTCCAAGTATTAAAAAGCGTACATTGAGGCATATTCTAATTTGATTCTGAATCATGAAATTTCCACATATTTTACCATTTTACTGTATAATGATGTTTTTAGGTCTAGTAATCCAAGTACATTTCAAGTACAGTGATTCATTTTCTTCTTTTATGTTTCAAAATACTACAAAATAGTGATTAAAATTATCAGAAATCATACAAAATGTTTAATTTCATTAAGCAAAGTAATAGGAATTGAAGAATATTTTCTGTTGCATGATCTTATCTTTAAATTAGTTATATATATAATATATATATTATATATATATCACGTGATTTTTTTAATTTGGTTCTGTGTCTATGTTGTATTGCATTTATGGTTTTGCAAGTCTCAGTTATGACAAATTGTAGTTCTATACACATGGGTACGCATATATTGTCGTGGGATGATGATGTCAGTTATTTTAGAAAAAATACCTAGATGGGGAATAGCTGGTGTGAATGCGATCTCCAAACCTAGCTTTTTGAGCAACCTCTATACTTGTTTCCATCATGGGTACAACAGCTTGCACTCCCACCAGCAGTGGAGAAGGGTGCCTTTTTCCCCAACAGTCTCTCCAGCATTTGTTGTTGGTTTCCTTCCTGATGCTTCTTTTGGCATAAGATGGTATCACAGCATTGTCTTAATTTGCGTCTCTTGAGTGATTAATGATGTTGGGCATTTTTTCTTATGTTTGTCATTTGTATTTCTTCACAAATGTACAGTATCATGTCTTCTGCAAATAATGATAAGTGTACTTCTTCTTTTCCAACATTATATCTTTGATTACTCTCTCTTGTCTAAGTGCTCTGGTAAATGTATCTTGAGGTGTAATAGCAGGAGTGGTGATAGTAGGCATCTTTGTCTCATTTCTGATCTTAAAGTGAATGCTTTGAAGTTTTAACCAAATAGTATGTTGTTGGTTGTTGATTTGTCATAGATGGCTTTTATCAGGTTCAGGTGAAGACCATGCATTCTGATTTTCTGGAGGGTTCTTACCATGAATGGTGTTGGACTTTATTAAAAGTTTATCTTCATCTGTTTATAATCATGCGATTTTTTTTATTTGGCTCTTTGTGTTGTATTGCATTTATGGTTTTGCAAATAGTAAATCATCCCTGCATTCTGGCGATGAATGAATACCACTTAGTCATAATGTATAATCTTCATGATGATTTGCTGCAGGCTTTTTGTTTGCATCTTACTGAGGATTTTGCATCTATGTTCATTAGGGAGTTCTGTAGTTCTCTGTTTCAGTTTGATCTTTCTCTGGCTTTGATAGCAGAGTGATATTTGCCTCCAGGAATGAGTTTGGAAATTGCTTCCCTTTTAGTTTCATTCTAGAGCTTGGATCCATCAGGAACTGGGCTTTTTCTTGTTGGTAGTTTTTTTTATTATATTTTTAATTTCCTTGACTGATATTTGGGTTATTTGGAATTTTTATATCTTCTTGACTCAGATTTGGTAGTTCATATATATCTAGGAATTTGTCCTCTTTTTCTGTATTTTCTGTCCTTTGAGAGTAAAAATTTTAGAAAAAAGTATTGATGTGAATTTCTAGGGGTCTGCAGTGATTTCATCCTTTTTGTTCTTCATTGCATAAATTTTAATTTTCCTTTTATTTGATAAGTTTAGCTAGGGGAGCTAGGGGTTTATCAATTTTTTCCTTCTTTCAAAGAACCAACACTTTCTTTCCTTTTTTTTTTTTTTTGTTATGTTTTGTTTTTTTCTGGTACAGGGGATTGAACGTGGAACCTTGTGCTTGCCAGGCAAGCTTTTTCTGCTAAACTATCCCCCGTCCCAGAACCAACTCTTTGACTTATTAACTCTGTATCTTTTTCATCTCCATTTCATTTATTTCTGCTCTCATCTATGTAATTTTTTACCTTCTTAGGGCTTTCGGTTTCACTTGCTCTTGTCTTTTTAGTGCTCAAGGTACAGCATATGATTATTTATTTGGGTTTACTCTGTTTCCCTGATGACAGAATTTATGGCTATGAATTTCCTCTTGAGACAGCTTTCATTGCATCGTACAGGTTCTGTTAAACTGTATCTGCATTTTTGTTTGATTACAAATATTGTTTAATTTCTTCTTTAATTTTTATCTGTGACCCATTTATTGTTCAAGAGGGTATTATTTAGTTTCCATGTGTTTATAGAGTTGTTGCTGTTTATTTTATCAATAATTTCCAGTTTCACTGTACTATAGTTAGTATACATGGGATAGTTTTGATTTCTTAGCACTACTTAAGCATATTTTATGTGCTTACACATGATCTATTTTGAGGAATGTTCAACCTGTGCGGTTGAACAGGGTGTGTATTCTGACACTATTATGTGGAACACTTTGTAATGCTCTACCTAGTCCATTTCTTCACAAGTTTCGTTTAGTTCTCTTATTTCTTTGCTTAGTTTTTGCATAGTGCAATGGCATAACTTAGTCCCACAGGCCAATTATGTTATTGCCCATTAGATTTTTTATGTCTGGTAAAATTTATTTTATATAGTTGGGTGCATATGATTATAATTCCTACATTGGGTGCATATGTTCATAATTCTAATGTCTTCCTCATGCAGTTTCCCCCTCACAAGAAGGGAGTGACCTTCTTTATGTCTTTTACTCACCTTTGGTTTGAAGTTAACATTGTCAACAATCAGAATAATTACCCATGCATTTTTTCAGGGTTCTTATACCATGGTGTATTGTTTTTCATCCTTTGACATTCAGTATATTAATTTCTTTTGGAGATTAAATGTGTTTTTTTATGCAGCATATTGTTGAATTATGTTTCTTGATCCACTTCCAGTTTGCTTCTTTCGATTGGTGAGTTAAGGCTATTTATGTTGATAATTATAAATGACATGTTTTGCCTTATCTTTTGCCATGTTTTGCCTTATCTTTTGCCATGTTTTCCTACTATAGGATTCCTATTTTATCCCTTTACTGAATTACATACGCTGCTGGATCGTTCTTTACTGTTGCTTTTGAAGTTGTACAAATCTTTTTCTCTTTCTAAAATATCTGTTAGGGGGCAGTGAGATAGCTGGACTAAAGTGCCTGCTTAGGCAAGCACAGGCAAGCATAGTGGCCATGGTTCAATCCCCTGCATCACATGCCATACCAGCCCTGCCCACAGGGTGGGCTGAGCTGGTCACAGAGTCCAGGTGTAGTGGAATATGCCTGCAATCCTAGTGCTGTGGAGGCTGAATACAGGAGGGTCACTATGAACCCAAGCTAAGTAACATACCTTATATTAAGCAAATACATTAAAAATATTCGAAAACATAAAAAACTAAAATATCTGTTAGTACTCTTTGTAGGCTTGGTTTTGTTGTCACGAACATCTTTAGTTATTCTTTATCATGGAAGTATCTCATCTCTCCATTAAATTTCACAGATACTTTCGCAAGGTACATCAGTCTGGATGAAAGTTGTTTGCTTTTAGTACCTGAAATATCTCACACAGTGTACTTCTTGATTTGGTGATTGATGCTGATAAATCTGTGATTGTAGTGGGCCTTCCCTTGTAGGTGAAAGTCGGTAGAGAAAGTACTAACTTTTTGTTTTCTCTTCTTTTTCTCAGTTTCTAGAAACTTGATTGTTGTGTGACTGGGGGAAGATTTATTTTGATTATGGCTAGCTGGAGTTTTACGTCTCACTTGAATGTCTGTAGGATTTTTTTCACATGCTTGGAAAATTTTCTGCTAGTACTTTTGCAAACAACCTTTTAATGTCACTTGTGTTAACTCTAACTGTTTCATTGATACATATTAATCTTATATTATTTTATTTGCTTTATCTTGCAGCAGTTATATTTTTATTTCCTTGTTCCTCGTCATTGCTAATAGATTTTTTCCATTCTTGTTCACTAGCTACAGTGCTACCTTCAAGATGTAAAGTTCTGTCTTCTCCTTCAATCTATTTTTTTTGTTTTCAGATTTCTATAGAATTGTTAATGTCTTGATATCTGTTTGAATCTGTTTCATGCTTTATACTTCTTTTCTGTATTGTTCATTCTATATTTCCATCATTTTCCTGTTCCTATCTCTTTTTCTTGCCTATGTCTTTCTTATAAGTATTGAGCGATTCTTTCATTACTCTTACCATATCCATTGTCTGCTTAAGATCTGATTTCTGATCTGATTTCTTCCACAGCATGATGGAGTTGTTTGTTTATTTTAATGGTTATCATCCCAGAAATTTCATGTATGTGACGTCCAACTGGTTCTATGATATTTTGTCTTGTAGTTGCTTTGAGATCTGAGAGTATCTTTTGCTGCATCCTTTTGTCAATTTTTAAACCTCCCATGTTTCTCCTGACTCTGCCTAGATGGTTGGAGGGCAGGGACCAGTTGAACAATACTCTCAGGAGAGTAGGAGGTCAGGGTAGGCTCACAAAGCTCCCTCTGTGTGGGGTTCAATGTGACTTCTACCTGGTTCAAGGGACAGGGAAAAGTCACAGCTCCAGATGGATGAGTACAGGCTGGATTTCTGAAAGGCTCTCAGCGGTGGGTCAGAGCAAGATAAGACCCCCCAAGGCTCCTGCAGGTCTCTGTGGAAATCTTCTGGACACCTGGATTCTGGGCCATGCAGCAGTGTCATAGGTCCCTTCAGAAGTCTTCAAATGAGGACATACATCCAGCTGTAGCTCAGCAGACCTCTCAGGGGGATGGCTGTGGGTTCAGGACTAGACAATTCATTTTTCCTTTCTAGATAACTTAATTTTTCACCATGAAAACATTTCTTTTAAACCTTCGTCCTTTTTACTATGGATAGTAAAAAAGTGCTTAGTCCACTGAGCTACCTTCCCACCCCTGTATTCTATTTTTACTATGGATAGTAAAAAAGTGCTTAGTCCACTGAGCTACCTTCCCACCCCTGTATTCTATTTTTAATATCCCAAAGTATTGAATGAGAATTACAAGCATAAAATGTCAAAAGGTGGAGCAGAATACTGCAATTTTCATTTAAAGTACATACATCATTGTGAGTTTATTGTTTTTATCTTCAAATCAAGGTTTCATTTCTGAAAAATCTAAAAGCAAAAGTAACCCAGAAACAATGAATAGTCTCATAAAAATAATACTTACTAAATATCATTTCAAATAATAATAGGCCTGGAAAAATACCTTAGCAGTCTCAGTGCCTACCTGGCAAATACAATGATCT
>PVKA01045466.1:0-15529 GCA_004027165.1 Ctenomys sociabilis
AGGAAGGAAGGAAGGAAGGAAGGAAGAAGAGAAGACAAAAGAAAAGAAAAGAAAAAAGAAAGAAAGACTGGCAACAGAATGTAGGTCAGTGCAGAGGACTTGAGCTTAATCTCTAGTACTTCCAAAAAGAAGAAGAAGAAGAAGAAGAAGAAGAAGAAGAGGAAGAGGAAGAGGAAGAGGAAGAGGAGGAGGAGGAGGAAGAGGAGGAGGAGGAGGAAGAGGAGGAGGAGTTCAAGATTTCATTTAACTCAGGCTATTCAAGCTATTCTGATTTCAATATGGAAATTATAGTAAGGAAAAGGGCACAGAGCTCGTTGGCTTTATTTCTTGCCATTCTAAGTTCTTGGAACCTGATGTGTCTTTTCCACTTACACAGTTGCGGCCATCAAGGACCACGGGTGGGAGGTGGTGGCTGCCGTATCCGCGGGGTGTCCGCCTCCAGCCTCTAGCCCACCTGCATCCCTGTGCAGTTCCAGGCAGTGCCGCGCCTCTGGTCTTGGGCACTTCCCTCATGCTATTTCTTCTGGGTGGAATGCTCTCTCCCTTTTCTGGGCAGTCACCCGTCATCCTTCCAGTCTTTGCCTCGACATAGCCTCCTACAGGAAGCCTTCCCAAAACACTACCGGCCTCCACCTGCTGCGCTTGGGTTAGTCACCGTCATGTGAGCTCATATGCAGATGCCTCCTTGCAGTCACCTGGACCAAGGCCATCTAGACTGACAGCCAGGTGCAACCTCCCTCATTGCACCTGGAGCTTCTTGAGGGCAGGCACCGGGGCTGACTCAGCTCCGTGTTCTGAGGACCTCTGGAGGATACGGCCCAGAAGAACCTCAGGAAATGTTGACCCAATGACTAAATAACTTCATTACACCCACTCTTGTTTTGCAGATAACACAACTGAGGTTCAGAGGAAGGAGGTTCATTGCTTAACATCAAACAGCCAGCAAATGATGAGAGGGTCAGGGACCACCACGGTGGAACAAAGTCAGGGATGATAAAAGTAGCCCCTGGTGCAAGAAATTGCCGACCTTTATAGGATGGTATGGTGCCTCTCTGCCCTTGAACTCTTTCAAGGGATCCATCGAAGACCCTGGTCAAACCACAAAGGGAAAATACCACATAAAAGGAGAACTAGTTACCAAGAAAGGCCTGGCTAAACCCTCTAGCTTCACTTGCTCTTAGTCAACTCCAGCATCACAGTCTGGAGGCTGCGCAGCTGGGCGATGCACCATTAGTTCCCCTCGAGTGTGCTATCGGTGGCATCACTGACGTGTGTGTGTCGTGGTGACACTCACCTGGTGCAGTGGATTAACTAGTGGTCCACGTGTAACATGCAGCTGAACCCAAGCAGCACGGTTCTGGGTGTGGAAGGCGCCCCTGGGGATTGTTGCCGGCAGCGTGAAACGAGATTTGGAGGAGGACGGTGTGCTGCTGATGCTCCTGGAGCAGCTTGCCACGGGCTTGCTGACGTGACCTCAGCTGTTCTCATCTCCGGAGCAGCTCGGGTCCTTGCTGTTGCTGACGATGGCTGTGGTTCTCTTTTGGAAAGCTCTGGTCCTTGCCTTGAGTGTCACTCCTGGCTCGGCTCCAGTGACCATCTCTCACCTGCTGGCGCAGATCCTTCATCCCGCTGGCGCAGACCTTCCGGCTCCCAGCACTGACCTTTGGGCCTTCCCAGTGCAGATCCTTGAAACAGACTCGCGCAAGGCACTGCTGTGGGCTGTGGGCTTCCTTTTGGCTGCATGCAAGGCATTGCCATGGGCTCTACGTCTTCGGTTGCACTTGCACAAGACATTGGCCATGGGACCCAGGCCCTCAGCTGGATGCTTCAGGCCTCTAGTCTGTGGACAGATCTCCCACACTCTTTTGCGTTTGACTCTTTGGGTGAATATCATAAAATCGTCCTATAAGGGCTGGGGAAATAGCTCAGCCCTCTAAGCACCTGCCTGGGAAGCACACTGGCCCAGGTTTGATCCCCAGGACTACACGCTGTGCTGGCCTCGGAACTGGGCATAGCGGTGCACGCCTGAAATCTTAGTGCTGGGGAGGCTGAGATAGAAGGATGACTATGAGTCTGAGCTGCATAGCAAGGCTGGGCATCAAATAAATAAATAAATAAATAAATAAATAAATAAATAAATAAATAAATAAATATTAAAAGCATTTTAAAGTCACCCTGTAAATTATGTATCTTGTATTAAATCTTTTCCCTTGTAAACCCTTACTACAACCCCTGAGTCACTGTGGATTGCTTTGGCGGAGGCCCATCCCTTCCTTGCTGTACGCCTGCAGATGCCCAACAGCTGAGTAAAACAGGATGAGAAGGCCGCCGACTCGACTCTGTCTTCACACTGTGTCTGCCCCCTTCGCTGCTTAACCTTTGGCTCAGATTCCACTCAGAGCTGCAGTGCGGATGTTTTGGTTCCACACTGGAGCTTGTGATGTGCTTTCTTTTCTCTTTTGTTGTTGCTCCTTTCTGTTTTCACCCTGGTGCTTCTTCAATGGCCATAGCAACCTGAGCATCTGAAGTTCTGTGACCCAGTGCTTACGCCTAGACGCAAGAGGCTGAGATGTTTTGCCTGGGATGAAGGTGTCAGTTACAAGAAAATTCAACTGTTAGGGCCATCCAGATAGCTCAGTGGATTAAAGTTAAGCAGACACAGGGACCAGGGTTCGATCCCTCACATACCATGTCGTCCCCACCTCTGGGGGCGTGCAGAGACAGTGATTGAGACTGGGCATAGTGACGCACATGCACCTATAATCTTGGGCTTGGGAGCTTCAAAACAGGAGGATCACTGTGAGTCTGAAGTATGTAGTCAGACCGTGTACTAATTACAAAAAAGAAACAAAATTCAACTGTTTGAAGGACAAGTTGGGGCTGGGGACATAGCTTGGCAGTGTAAGTGCCTGCCTGGCAAGCATAAGGGCCCCGAGTCAATCACTGGTATCTATGTTGGCCCAAGAACTCCAGGCACACTGTGCCAGCCACCATAGCAAGGCCCTGTACCAAATAAATAAGTAAATTGTATTTTTACTTATTTATTTATGGCAGAACCAGGGATTGAACTCAGATCCTTGCGCTTGCCAGGAAAGTGTTTATTCCACTGAGTCATCTCCCTGGCCCATAAAATGTATTTTTAAAATACACATGTCTTACAAAAAGGACAAGCTGACTGTAACCACCCCATGGTCCAAATCTTATATGGTCCTTTTTTGTTTTTGTTTTTTATTTTTGGTATTTTAGGAAAGGGTCTACAAGGTGTACAGAGTCTCACTGCTAGATCAGACTTGTACCGCCTGTTTACAGCCTTCCAAAAGCTGGGGTTCCAGACATGCACCACCACACCCGATCTCCCCATGCTCAAAATCTTACAGAAGACGAAATATCTTTTGGAACTGTTCCCCTGGCCAGTGGAAACTGACTGGACTTCAGTACACCCCCAAGAGCTCAGGAAAACCTCGCTTCTCTCTTTCTTTGGAGAGCAGTGTGGTCCCTCTCCCCATCAATGCCAACTCCCCTCAGCTAATAAGGCCTTACCTGTGTACGTGCCTGCGACAGTTAGCCTAGTCTCAGAGATTGGTTGTGGACCATGAATTGGCACTCAGCTTCCAATACGATGTGGGATATGGCTCATTTCTTGCTATTCCCTGGGCCTATCTCAATGCAATATAAAGTAGATGGACCCAGGAGGAATTGTCAATAGCTATGTAAGCAAAGGAGGAAGGGGGTAGGCCACAGGGGTGGAAGAATTTATTTTATAATTTTATTTATTCATTATTTGTTTTGATTTAATTCAGGGCCTCACTATGCAGCACGGACTTGTTGTATCTTCCTGTCTCAGCCTCCCCAGCGCTGGGACTGTGGGCATACACCGCCACATCTGGTTCTGCGACTGGCATGGCTGCAGTATCGGAGATTGAACCCAGGTCTTTGTGTTTGTCAGGCAGAAGCTGAGACCGCCAAGCTGTCTCTCCAGCTCCAATGGGGGGATTTCTAAGAGTAAAGATGAAGCCCCAAACTCCACCCATTTGCCAGTGACATTGGACAGACTTTCGGGGCCATGCCTTCTGCAGAGGCTGCACACCCTCCCTTGCCAAGCATTTGCATCCAAGTTGACTTGCTGTGCAAAAGGCCTGAGAATAGATGCTGTTTAACTGATTTATTTAGCCAGGCGTGGTGGCGCATGCCTGTAATCCCAGCACTCGGGAAGCTGAGGCAGGAGGATTTTTGTGAGTTCGAGACCAGCCTGAGCTACAAAGTGAGCTTAAGGCCAGCCTGAACTGCACAGTGAGACCCTGTCTCAAAAAGACAAAAAAAAAAAAAAAAAGTTATTTATTTTTATTTAATTCATTTATGTATTTGGCACAGGGTCTCACTATGCAGCTCTAACTCATAATGATCCTGCTGTTTTCAGCCTCCACAGTCCTGGGATTACAGGGATCTGCCACCACACCTGCCTCAGTTGCCAGCTCAGCATGCCCTACGAGTAGGGACAGTGCAGCAGGTGGAACAAGGTATTGAACCCTGGTCCCTGCACTTGCCAAAGAAGGTGCTTAGTCTGCTGAGTTATCTTGCCAGTCCTTAGACACTGTATAATAAGGGGATGTCATGAAGGTGTAAACAAGAAAAATGGTGGAAGTCATAAACAATGAGAACCAATATTCGTTGAGGGCTGATTCTGTGTCAGGGTGTACAGGGTCTCACTGCTAGATCAGACTTGTAGTGATCCACCTGTTTACAGCCTTCCAAAAGCTGGGGTTACAGACATGCACTTTCTGCATATTAATTGGTCTTCGTAGTAAGTCTGTGAAATATGTGATTTCTCTCACATTTCCAGGATGAAGAAATAGGAGTTCAGAAGTGATGGAGCAAGAGAAGACAGCAGCGCTGGGGGGTAGCTCGGTGGTTTAGAAAATGCCTACCATGCAGGAAGCCTGTGGGAAGAGTCTAGTGCCCTTCCCACAATGCACACGCATGTGCCTGTACACACGCAAGCAAATAGTGTGGACATGCTGCACCTGGGGTGGAATCTAGAAATGTGGTTAAAATGTTCAGTATAAATGGATCTCAGGCCACTGCACGCCAGCCCACTTCAAACTTGCAGTAAGAAGAGGACCATGAGCTTACAGACTGGATCGGCACATCTGTCTGTCTCGTTACTTTTTACTGTTTTAGATTACGTATTGATTTGGGGTCCTGGCAAGAGACACAGAAGTTAATAGAGCTTCATGGGAAGTAAGGCAAGATTCCCTGACATTCTTTAATTTCTTAAAAAATATTTCATTTATTTTTTTGTTTGTTTGGTACGAGGTCTCATTATGCAGCATGGACTCATAATGATCCTCCTGTCTCAGCCTCCCCAGGTCTGGGATTACAGGCATGCACCACTATGGCGGTTTCGGTCGCTGGCACTGCACTCCTGGGATTCCAGGGCTGGTACGGCGTGCGGTACCAGGATGGAACCAGGGTTCTTGCCTTGCCAGGAATGTGTTTAGATGGCTGAGCTATCTCCCCAGCCCATTTTCCTTTAAATTTTAAAAAAGACCTACAGATAAAAGGAATTGGAGCCTGGCCTCTGACGTCTGGAAAAGGAGGTGCTGTGGGTCTAGATGATGGGAGTCTAAAGGCAGAAGGCTAGGCCTGGACCCTGGGTCTGAGGGGGAGGCTGGACTCGCCATATTTTAGTGTTCCCTGTGCCCAGGATCAGTGGCTGTACACTCTGTGGTGTTAAGGGCAGAGGGTGGATCAGTAGAGACTCGGGGAGGTTAGCTGGGAGGAAGCACCTGGAGGATATGATGGGGAGTGAATCCTTGAGAGAATCAGGAATTACAGGTAGGAAGGACAGGTCCCGCGCTGGAGTAGATCCCTGTGCCAGCAGTGTCTGTGGTGACCACCCAGAGATCGCTGGCGCGGAGGGTTATGACCAGGCTCTGAGTCACAATGGACTCTTCCTTCTTCCACTCCAACTTCCCTCCTGATCCCCCTTCCTCCCACCACTGTCTTCCTCTGGCCTGGACACTGGTTTCCGCCTTTCTGTAGACCCTCTGGGACCCTAGTGCCCTTGTCTACCTGCCTCCCCCCCCTTCACTGCGCTTCCTTTGTCACTCCTGTTTGTCAGCTGCGAGATGCTCAGCAGAACTCAGCCCCCACCTCCTCAAGGAGGGCACATCTCCTCCCTCCTTTCCTCTCTCCTTCCGTTTTGTTCTTTTTCTACATCCTATTTCACAGATGAGAAAAACTGAGACCCAGGAGCAGAGAGAAACACATCACAGAAAAGCAAGGCAGCTCCAGGCTCAAAGCCAGATGCAGCTTCCTTCTGACCCCCTGCCATCTCTAGAGGATCTCCTCCCTCCAACCTTCTTAGGTCCCCAGAGCTTCCCCTCCTTTATTTTTCCAGATATGAAAGTGCACATCTGCAGCAACATCAGTGTGAAGAAGGAAACATCCAAGGCCAACAACATATTCTTCCCAATTTACTGCCAGTGCATCATTTACAGGATCACATACATTTTTCTTTCCCAGTTCTTGTTCCATTTAACATCATATGAATGAATGTGGCACTCACAGTTCTGCCTACGTCTGGCTCCTAATGGCTTCTATGTGACCTTGAACACATTGACCGATTGTTTAAACAATCCATTTACTCCAGAACAGGTTCTTTTTTACTAAAACAAATTAGACAATGGATTCAACTCATGCTCCACATTTGGTACCTTTTGTTTTGTTGTTGATTTTTAGTACTGTCTTGCTAGAATTAGAATCACTGGACCAAAGGCAGTGAACGATAGCCTCCACTCATGACAGCAAACTGTCTACTCCAGGGTTTGAGAGTGTGGGTCTCACCTGCCCTGGCACTTTCCACTGCCCTGAGGCTTCTTTTTCCTTGATTTGGTTTTAGATCCTCTCTATTTTGACTAGTGTTCTTTTGAGATTTTAATGCATCTCTGAGGAAAGATACAGTAAGGAACTGGGAGGTTCCGGAAGTCCTTATCTCTGTGAGCTTCCTGAGGAGCAGTGAGTTGAGTCCCGGTGGGGCATTAGGAATGCCTCCTCATGGTCTCTTTCACCCAGTTGCTATACTTGCAGACTTGAGTGTAGACACCTGGGTCGTTGGGCTGGCCGCAAGGGAAGGTTCCCCAGGACACGATACCTTGCACCGTCCCTTTGCACATCAGCGGTCCCCCTGAGTCACCCTGGAGAGAACACAGCAGATCAGTTTTGGCTTTGGAAGCAAACCCTTGGCCCCAACTCAGTCTTATATACTCCCCAGTTCAGTGTTTCTTCTTTGATGCCACCCAGACCAAGAGAAGACACTCATTATCTCTGGAAACCAGTGGGAAAACATGAATGAGTACTATCTTGGACTGGACCAACCAGGTTCTTTGAAGACATTGATTGAGTCCTGACCAATGGAAATGTGCTCACAGGGAAGGGTGGGGCTTCCAGGGGTTTGTTCATCATTCAGTTTTAGCGTAAAGTTCATTTGTTAAAAGTTTTTCCCAGGGACTGGGAAGATGGCTCAGTGGAATAAGCGCTTCCCTGGCAAGCGCAAGGGCCTGAGTTCAATCCCTAGTTCCACAAAACAAAAGTTCTGTCCAGGGGCCAGGGAGATGGCTCAGTAGAATAAACACTTGCCAGGCAAGCATAAGAGTTCAATCCCCAGTTCCATACACACACACACACACACACACACACACACACAAATGGAGGAAGGGCATCTTCCCTTGGGTGCACATGTGCCCTTTGTGCATGAAATGGAAGGGCAGGGTAATCTTTGAAGCCAGAGGTGGGAGCTATGCAACAGCAAAATACATGAGTCCTTGTCCCAAACCAATAAGGACTTTGAGACGGTAATGGGAGTGCATCAAACTGAGCACTGCAGTGTCTGAGCCACAGTCTCTGGGCTGCTGCTTCACATTCATGAAGTGGCCTCCTGGGTTTCTCCACGGTCGGAATCTTGCTCTCATCCCCTCATCCCTGTTGGACGCTGCCCCAAGCTGTAATCCCAGCACTCGGGAGGCTGAGGCAGGGGGATTGCTATAAATTCAGGGCTACATAGTGAGTTCAAGATCAGCCTCAACTGTAAAGCAAGCTCCATCTCAAAAAGCAACAAAACAAAATCCAATATAACCCAAAGCACAAAATGAAAGAAAAAACTGCCAGTAGGGCTGGACGTAGTATGCAAATTGTAAATGAAGACTGCATTAGTACTGTGCTGTGTGCCCTGGCATCCTGGGCCCCAAAGAAAAAGAAGAATTAGTGAGCCTGGGCCACTCCATACTCTGTGATCCTTGGCTCACAGTAGACTTTTTCCATCAGTTTCTAAAGATATATTGCTTAGAAGCCAGATGTGGCCAGGAATGCCAGAAATCTCCACACTGTGAGAGGCTGAGGCGGGAGGATTGCAAGTGTGAGGCCAGCCCAGGCAACTTAGTAGCTTAATGAATGAAACCCTGATGCAAAGTAAAAAAGGGCTGCGATCCAGCTCAGTGCAGAAGTTCTGAAAGCCACCCCTAGTACCATAATGAAAAAAATCCGGATTGTGATTTATCCCAGCCACTGGGCTTTTGGTGTCCTGTACAGGTCTGGGTGTGAGGCATTGTTCTCAGTCCCCAAGGGGAGTCTGACCTCCTCTTCCAGCCACATGAATCTCTGCGCACGCTCAGAGTCTCAGCAACCCTGACATGCTCCTGTGCCTGGCCCAGCAGGGGATGAGGGAAAGAGATTGAGGAAACAGCGTCTGGAGAGGACAGCAAGGCCAGGCCTGCCAGTCAGGCTCAGAGGACGGAGACAGACCAGGTCAGGGAGGAGGGGCTCACATTGCAGGTGTTGGTCTTGGAGTCCTTGATGCCTGCGCACAGCATGGATTTCCCCAGCAGTTCCTTGTACACCTTTTTGCACTCGCTGGGAGCGATGAGGTTCACATCAGTGCACATGAGCTTGGCTGGGAAGGTCACTATAGGAAAGGGAAGGAAGGCTGTCACTCACGTGCTTGGGACTCGCAGAGGGTGGCCCAGGTACCAAGGGGTTGTGGATCTGGACATTTGGGAATCAGGCACCAGGGGTCAGGGCCTGGACCTCCCAGTCTGAGGAAGGACGGTGGGTCTGGACCACTGGGTCTGAGGGAAAAGGCCAGGCCTGGACCACTGAGTCTGAGAGAGGGGGCCAGGACTGGATCCTAGGTCACAGGGAAGAGCTGGCCAGGACCCCCAGGTCTGAGAGAAGAGCTGGACCTGGACTCCTCAGGTTGAGGGCAGATGCTGGGACTGGACCTTGGGTATAGAGAAGAGGCTGGACCTGGACCTTGGGTCTGAGGGAAGAGGCCAGGCCTGGACCCCCAGGCCTGAGGGAGGAGGATGGGCCTGGACCCTGAGTCACTGAGGTAGCGTCACCTTGTGGGCTGGTTGTAGTGCCCCAGCCAGAGACAGAACATGAAGTCCCAGCAGGTTCGCAGTGGGTGGGTAGATTGGCGGCCTTCACACCAGAAGACATCCTGGCTGGACTATTGAGCCGCACCAGCATGATATCATTCTCATGGGTCTGTGATGAGTAGCGTGGGTGGCGGAATGATTGTGTGGCCTTAATCTTCTGAGCTCTCTTGTCACCCAGCTTGTCACTACCCACCTGCACCATGTACTGGCTGGGAGGAGGCAGTGACATTCAGAGAGAGATGGTAACCGAGGGAAGGGATGCTGGCTCCCAACTCACCCCGCTGGACCCTGGGCAGCACCTACCCCATCTTGCAGTGGGCAGCCGTGAGCACCCAGCGTCTGCCAACCAGCACACCACCACAGTGCAGCTGGCTGCCTTTGAGCAGGGCCACCTGCCATGGGTGGGAGCCTTTTTTACATTCATAGCCATCAATAATTCTGTCTCCATTTCCGTCACCTGTACATGGACACAGAGACATGTGGGAAGCCAGCATTGGTGAGACAGAGGAACAGAGACTGTGCACCCACCCACCCCCTGTAGAGGTCTCAGTGGAGAAGTGGGCAAAGAAGGTGAGAAACAGGTGAGAACCAAGGGGGGTAGATTTCTGGGTGTGGGGACTGGTGGAAAAACCTGGAAGGCACAGTTAGGAGTTGGCTTCACAGAGGAGGAGGCAGAGAAAAGCAGGAGAGGGTACAGAGGCACCCAGCCCAGGCTTTCCTGGATGGAAGGTGTCCAGGAGGGAAGATTCACACTTACGGTCTCCCTGTTGAGTCTGGCTTTCTCCCTGTTGAGTCTGGCCATCCCCATGGTGATGCTGACCATCACCATAGTGAGCCTGACCCTCCTTGGTGTGGACCCCAGGAGATTCTACCCATTCAGCACATGCCAAGGCTGAGCTCAGCAGGAAAACCAGCAGGGTCAGGAAACGGGGACCTGCCATGGTGCCTCAAAGCCTCTAGGACAGCTGGACAAGGACCAGTCTGCAGCAGGGAGGGGAAAAACTCAGTATAGAATGTTCAGCCTGAATCTCTCCCTCAGATGCAGGGGCTCAGGACCAGTACCCTTCCCTCCGATCCACAAGGGCAGGCCCTTGCCTCTAGCTCTTATCCCTCTCCTGTCCTTTCAAACTCTTAAGTCTGGATCCTTTCTTTCCTCCCCTAAGAGCTGCCAGGGAGTGACCCCCCACTCTACCCAGGAGGCAAAGACAGCAGCACCCCCACCTGTCCCCTGCTCCCCTCCAGTAAATCCCGCCCTGCTACATCCCTTTCTCACCTCCGCACTGCCTGATAGGATCTGTGCCCCTGTCCAGCCGGGAGAAGTGTGCAGCCTTGCACAGGGCAGTCCTTTTATATCACTCCACCTCCTTCTTCCCCCTCCCTCAGCACCCTGGGGTGCAGGCGGAGCTGGAGCTTGGACACCTCTTCCTGCTGGCTCTGGTTATTTGAACCCCTGAGGCAGCAGAAGCAATTGCTATCGCCCCACTCTCTCCCCACCCTTCTTCTCGAAGCCAGGTCGTCAGGTTGGGTGGCACCCAGCTTGCTCTCCCACACACATTCTGGCTGTGGAGGTCAGGGCTGCGTGGGGGAGGACCAGGTGCTTCAGCTTGGAGGAGTGGGAAAAGGATTCGGAAGGGGCTGCAGCAAAGGTTGGCTGTGCTGTGGCTCTCCCCTTGGGCCATTCTCCTGCCCTGGTCACCTCTCAGGGGTAGCCTGGACCCTAAACCCTAATGCTGACAGGCTGTATCCCTCCTGCCTTTGAACCTGAACCTATGCCCAAGTAAAATAAAAAGGAGGAAAATGAAAAATGAGTACTTTTCTGAACCCCACCTCCTTCCTGCTTTCTGTTATCAGCCTGTGTTCTCTTGTGTATTTTTCTGATCATACCATTCCTATGTTTATCTCTATATCATGTATTGATAATGAAGTGCTGGTACTAAATATTATGTGATTTTTTTTTTTTCTGTTTTAGTTTTAGGTATCAAACCCAGGACCTACATGCAGAGCTATATTCCCAGTGTTTTTCTTATTTTTTTTTCTTTTTTTTTGAGATAAGGTCTTGCTAAGTCACTAAATTTTCTGGGCTGGGATCAAATTTGTAATTCTGTTGTTTTAGCCTCCAAGAGTGCAGGGGATGACAGATGTGTATCACCATGCTTGACTTTTATTATTATTTTTTTCCTCTTCAAGGAGAAGAATGTCTGGAACGCTTTCCCCTATCTGGAAGTTTTTCCTTCCTTTTAGATGTTGTATAATATTCCCTATTATAGAGCTTATGTAATCTGCCTCATACTGACGTTCATTCAGAGTGTTTTGGTGGCAACATGGGTGAGATGTGCATTCATCTTTGTTCATGGTGTCCATCCCAGAAGCATCCACTGAGTGTCTATTGCTGTCCAGAAACCATTCTGGATACTGGGGTCACAGTGGTGAACCCCCAGCCTGAGATTCTTGCTACTGTATATCTGCCTATTTTAGTGTGCTAGAGAGCATGAATGAATTAAGTACATAGAACACAGAATTCTCTGGGAGGCTAGTAAGTGCTGTGGGAGAAAAATAAAAGCAGGCAAAGAGGTTGAGGGGATTCTGTTCCTGCTCTCGAGGACTCCTGGGATGATCTCATTAGGTCAGACGGTCAAAAGACGCCATGTGATGGTGGCACTGGAACCAAAGCTTGCAGAGGATGAGGGAGGGGCTCAGGCGGGTCCTGGCAGTGGTGAGTTCCAGCCAAGGGGAGAGGCAGATGTGTCAGACGGCAGGGTCGCTGTACCCAGAGCTGAGTGAGCCAGAGTGAGAAGAGGCAGTGGAGCCACAGCACTGCGGGGGTCCTAGAGCGTGGAGCCCTGATGGCCAGACTCAAGTGGGAGCCATGCTGTGAGCAAACTCCTCCAAGTGGAAAGAACATCAGCTCCTACACAAGACCCCAGATGGAGACCCTGAGCTCAAAGCTGTTGTCAGTCCTGATCCCTAGCCCAATTCCATCTTCCACTCCTAGTTGGACCCATGATAGATATGATTGCTGCCTACCCAGACACTCACTGCTTTACATCTCTTTCTGACCTGATTCCACTTGGATAATTTTTATCTTCATCATGACCCTAAGGCTGGGTAATCCAAGTGCAGGAGACACATTGTGCTCCACACTGATTGGTTTAGAGCTGGACATATGATGCCTTTCTGGCCAATGGGGAGTGAAGGAAAGACCAGTGGAAACTTCTGAAAACAGAAGTTTTGTTATCTTCAGAGTCACCGGAAGGTTCTTGTTTGTTCTGCTGGATGGTGTCCATTCTGCATGCAAATTCTGGCACTGAGAAAGCCCTCTTGAGGCCATAGGAATAGGTGGATGGCAAATCAAGTCTAAACACTGCAGATGGCCAAACAGTGCTGATCATAGGATGTCATTGCACCGGTAAATTATCCAACAATGGAATTTCCTCATTTTGTGGGTCTGCCAGACTTCCTGCCTGGGATAGAATTACTTGGTTCTTATAGGCAAATTTCTCCTTACTAACACCTCAGGGTTGAACCCAAATCCCAGCTCAGAATCCTTATTGTGAAGTGCTAGCAGTCAATAAGGGTGGTGTTCCTGGATCACAGCTTGTTCTACACTATGTTACATGAGCATATATTGAGCACCGGCTATGTGATAGGCTGGGTGAGATACTGAAGATGCAGTGATGCCCAGATCTGGGTAGAGTCTCTTGTCTCAGAGCACTGACAATCATGCAAAAGAACAATAAAATCACAGAACACTCATGAACAAGTATATAACTGCAACTGTAAAATGTGCTCTGAAGGAAAGATGCGGGGGGAGGGGTCTGAAGCACATCAGGCAGTTTGGACCCAGGTAGCGATGTGAACGGAAAGCTGAAAACACAGTAAAGTATTAACTAGAAGGACACAGGAGGAGCGAAGAGTGGAGAGTGCCCTGTGTGGAGGGAACAGTGTGCAAAAGGCCCCCAGCTGGAGGCAGGGTGGATGCAGCCCAGAGCGAGATCACAAAGTACTTTTCACAGCACAGGGCAAGTCTGACAAAGAAGGGTACTTTGGACTTCAGGGAAATAGCCTAACAAGATTTATGTTTCCAAAACATCACTCTGGCTTCTGTTTAAGAAAGGATTTAGGGAGATGGGAAGATGTTGGCAGACTATGAAGAAGTCATTGTTGCCCAGATGAAAGGTGATGGTGACTGGGGTAAGGGCACTGGGAGGCGGAGATGACATTAGGGACACAGGTTCTGATTGGATTTAGGAGGGAGAAGCAACAGGCTGTGGTCATGGAGGGAATGGAGACGTGAAGAGGCAGAAGGAGAGGTTAAGGCTTTAAATTCTAGCTGGGGTGGTGGCACTGTGAATGAGGGGGCATGGTCAGGTGTGATTGGAGGCTTCTCAGAGGGGCAGAAAGGCCTTAGAGCCTGGCCTCAAGCATTGTTCTAATGCTAGCCAACACCAGTCTCGGCATGGCTGTAGACTTAACCCCAAGCTTCAATTTGTATTTAATGTTAACCCCAAATCCTGCTTCATCCTTGACCAATTGCAGTGTATACCTAAACCCAGACCTAAACTTGAATTTCTGACTACCAGCTACTAACGTGGGCTAGGAACCAACTTCAGCTCACTCCAACTCTAGTTCTTGACCTGAACCTGAACCATACATCAAACTTGGGCTTGACTCGAACACTACTATCTATCTACCATAGCCCCAGTCCCAAAAGTACCTCATCGGCAACACCGACTTCACTCTCCATTCCTGTCATACTGCAAGAAGCCTATGTTGATTCCTCCTGATAAACTCATCCCTGGCAGCCATCTAACCCCAATGATAATGCTGTCCCTATACAAGCTGATTTCTAAAATCCCAATTTCATTTCTATCCCCAACTTATGTGCACTTCATCTTTATTTCTTCAACTTCACAGTTTTGACTTGGTATTCCACACAAAGTATAAAGCAAATCTACCCAACATCTTTACAACGTGGATCCCCTGCCGAGTTGAAACTAAGTCACTAAACCTGATGCAACTTTCGCTCAAGTCCAAAATCAAATCCTAAAACTCAAACCGCTGGCCTTGCCAGTTCCACAATGGGATCCCGGCTTTGAGGGGTGTTACACTACTACCTGATGCGGTCTCTCCTGAAATGGAGACAACCCACGGGTTTTGTAATCTGACAGCTCCACGACCTACAGACAGATCGATTTCTGGTTCCCAAGGGAGGAGTTTTCACACATCCAGTTTGTTATCTTCTAAATCTTCACCTCTGGCTTCTCTCAAACTCAATCCTCACCGCTCTCAGAATTTTATTAAAAAAGGGAGAAGAGCCATGCTACTCTGAAGCACGGTCATTCCGAAGTAACCAGATGTGTGTGTATGTCCGTCCCTCTGAGAATTCTGGCCCTACGTGTTTAATCGGGCTCTGTTGCTAAAGCCTGGTTCTCATGAGCAAAGGTGTTCACTGTTGTTTTCGTTAGCACCCATCTCAGACTAGAAAACATAGGAGGGACCTAAGTAAGAACTGGTTTACAAGCCTCTGGCACCCACAGATCCACTACTCTTACACTCAGCCCAGCTTTGATCACTAAGCCATTCTGCCATCCCGCTTGAGTCTCGGGGAAAGAAAGTGTCCTCACAAGTCGGCCCAATCCAGGTTTACTGCCCATCCTGTGATTTCATGTCTTTGAGTTCATAGCCCTCCTCTGACATGGAGGAGAGCAAAGCTTACTTCCTGGGCCAGCTTGAAGGGTGAACAATTGAGGACTGTATATCAGGCACTGAATTAACACCAGGTTCCTTACCCACCACCCATGGAATGAAGCAATTTCAATATCTTGTCTACCTGCACGGTGGTGTAATATGTGCTTCCCAGACCTCAACTCTATTCTGCCTCACATCTGGCAAAGTAAGGATTTTCATCCTCATTTTATAGACGAGGAAACAGAAGTTTAAGGGAGATTATCTCACTTGAGCAAAACTGCATAGCTAAGGAGGAAGAAGGGTCAGAATCTGAATGCTGAGAATGCAAAAGTCCATAGTATTGCCACTGCACATGTGCACACACACACACACACACACACACACACACACACACACACACACACACA
>PVKA01045467.1:0-15503 GCA_004027165.1 Ctenomys sociabilis
AATGAGTTTGTGCTTTCATCAGCAGAGAGGTAAACCTAATAAGGATGATTCATATTTTTTTATTCAATGAATTTTGGTATATTAAATTTAAAAATAATTAATATAGAGTTTTGTGTAATGGAATTCAATTGGTAGTAAAAATATACCAGGGTTTTATCAGTTATCCAGAAAACAGAATCTTCTCTAATAGATAAAATTATTTTATTTAAAAATAAACTGTAGGGGCCATGGATTTGGCC
The DNA here is from genome assembly GCA_004027165.1 of Ctenomys sociabilis. Taxonomy (NCBI): domain Eukaryota; kingdom Metazoa; phylum Chordata; class Mammalia; order Rodentia; family Ctenomyidae; genus Ctenomys; species Ctenomys sociabilis. The sequence goes on from PVKA01045467.1 coordinate 240, forward strand.
CAGTTGAATAAGTGCTTCCCTGACAAATGCAAGGGCCTGAGTTCAATCCCAGGTTCTGCCAAAAAAAAAAAAAAAAAAAAAAAAAAAAAAGAACTATAAAACAAATAAATAATTCATCTGTTCTAAAAATAAGGAATTATTTGGCAAAACATTGACAGAGGACTTTGTGTGTGTTCTGTATTCTACTGTTTTTTCTTTCATAAAATTTTAATGATATGAATAGTTAAACTACATTTGCCTCAGGGCTTCAAATTCTATTTTTCTGTTACATTCAAATATAAGGCCCTAATGTTTGAAATTTAGACAATTTTTTAAGAAATAAAATTATTTTCCAGATACGACAGACTACACCCATTTCCTGCCTCTTCACAACTAGCATAAGTATGATCTCTAGATGTAGGGAAATTGGGAGCCAAAAGAGAACATTGAAATGTCATGAGAAGAAGTCAAATTTGTGTGAGACCCCAGTTCCCAGGACAGCTCAAAGTCATGGACTCATATATTTCTCAGATCTTGAGAAGAACACACAGGTTCTGCATCCACAACCCCAAATCTAGCATTTGATAAACCAGGTGAGCTCATACTGCCCTGGACTGTGCAACAGATCCTGTGGTGATGTCAAGCAATCTTGACATGGGTAAGTAGAGGAGCTGAAATCTTGCCAAAAGCAGGAAACAGAGCAAACATTCAGAGGATCAATAGGTCAAAAAAAAAAAACAAGTAAAAATTTGTAACACTGAAAATATGACATAAAAATAAAATCTTACATTGTGTTCTCTAGAATGGAGTGAAAATGACAATTTATACAAGCCGAGAAATGCAATAAATCCAACTTGAACCACAATAGGTAAATAGCCTGGGTAAAAAATGAACAGGGTCTCACAAGGCTGTGAGAGAAGAATAAAATGTTAATCAGACTCCTACAAAGGGCAGTAGAGATAAACATTTCTTCACATGGAAGACATTATGACTGAAAAGTTTCCGTATTTTTGGAAAAAAACTAAACTTCAGCTGTAAGTATGTAAGGAAATTATACAAAAGATAAACTTACAGAAATTAATGCCAGCACATACTAGAATTAACTTCTAAATGGTTAAAGAGAAATCCATGAAAGCAGCCAGAGAATTTTCAGCTTTAGATCACAGTGATCTTGTCACTAGAAACCACGTAAACCAGAATGCTGTGGTCCATCTTCTACACATGTTGAAGGAAAAGCGCTGCTAACACAAGATTCAAGCCCCGCAAACTATTGTCCAAGAATAAATATTCATTCTCAGATGAGGAATTTGGTACTGAAACCTAAAGAACTTAGCATTACACAACCTTCATTGAAGTAAAAGTCAACTTAAAAGAGATTATTCAAAGAGAAAATAAAATAGTAAAACTTCACAGGATTACAAAGCTAGAAGGAATCCTTACAGAAAAATAGTAGAGGAACACAAAATAGACAAATATCTTTCCACAAAAATTTTTATCATATTTAACTTTATTTAATATTTGGTACTAAAAAAGTAGAATTAAAAGTGATATAATAAGGGACATAAATAGAATCTAAAATTCAAGACATCATTTACAACAGTAAAAATTCAATATGAAACATGGTTATACATCACATATATATGTTTTAATGTTCGGATCAATGATTATGAAACTTATATGAAGAGGTATATGCAAAACTATTCAAATATAAATAGAAATATTTGAAAGTTCAGATGACTGCTAGAAGGGAAATAAGATTTAAGTACATGGAAACAAGAAGATTTAAGCAATAAAATATTAGGCAGTTCTGACTTGTCAATAATTATCATAAATCTAAGTATTCTATGTGAACCAGTCTAATGAGAGATTAGAAAATAGATAAAGTAATATGCATGAAGCTTGTCTCAAATAGGCTCATTTCTAATTTAAAAACAGTGTCTGCATAAAAATAAATGGATAGTGGCCAGGAGTGTAGTTCAGTGGCATAGCAACTACCTGACAATCACGAGACCTGAGTTGGATTCCTGGTGATGCTGGGCCCCACTGAATATAAATAAACAGATATGAAAAGGTATAGTATAAAAGCATTAATCATAGAAAAGTAGCAGTAACATTTTTAATATTACTCAATACAGTAGACCTTAGAACAAGGAAAATAGAGAAAAATAGAACATATTACCATACAATGAAAAGAGAAAACATTTACCTGTGAGATAAAGTGGGAGCGGGCATGATGATGCATGCCTGTAATCCCAGCACTCAGGAGGCTGAGACAGGAGGATTGTTGTGAGTTCAAGACCAGCCTAGGCTACAAAGTGAGCTTAAGGCCAGCCTGAATTGCATAGTGAGACCCTGTCCTAAAAAGACAAAAAAAAAAAAAAAAAAGATAAAGTGGTCTTAAATATGTGCACCCCAACCATCAGGCAGTCAAGACACACAACACAAGCTGCTAGAACTGAAAAGATAAACCTAAACAAGAAAAAACACACAATTACAATTAAAGATTTCAACATCGGCCTTCTAGTAGTAATTGATAGAACTACTGAAGAATTCAGCAAAGATGCAGAAGATATCAACCAGAAAATCAACAAATAAGATCTAATCATTGTATTTAAAACACTGTTGTTCAACTATGCCTCATAAATCTATCAATTAGGCATACAGAGTCACCAATTAAACTGTTCTCTAGACCATGAAACAAATCCAACAGAATTAGAGCAATTCATATTGTTCACAGTAGATTCTCTTGATAGTTATGAAATCAAACAGAAATTAATAATACAAACAAACATGGTCACTAAAAATGTAGAAATTATGTAATGCTCCTCTAAATAATTTAGAGTAAAAATGAAATACTAGGGGCTAGGGAGATGGCTCAGTGGAATAAGCGCTTCCCTGGCAAGCACAAGGGCCTGAGTTCAATCCCTGGTTCCACAAAATTAAAAAAAAAAGAAAGAAAGAAATACTAAGGAAAATAATATATATAACTAATTAAGGGCCAGGGAGTTGGCTCTGTGGAATAAGTGCTTCCCTGTCAAGTGCAAGGGCCTGAGTTCAATCCCTGATTTTTCCCCCAAAAAAATAAAATAAAAACTAAAACTAATCAAAAATGAATAAAGGAAGCAAAATATGCAACTCAACTAGAGTAGTTTGAAAGGGTAAGTTGCAGCATTAATTGCTTACCTGAGTAATAAATTCAGACTTCAAATCAATAATCTAAATCCTTCCTCAAAACAAAAAACGGAAGCATAAAATAAACTCAAAAGAGAAATAATAAAATAAAAGTTGAAATTTATACAATTGAAAACAAGCAAATACAAAAAAATAAAACTTTCTAAAAGAAACAATCAGTAAAATTTTCAAATTTCTATCTATATTGGCAAAATTGACCTTTATCTATAATGAAACAGGTAAACTGGATGTGGTAGCAGACACCTGTAATCCTAGCACAAAAGAGACTGAGGCAGGAGGATCCCTGTGTGAGTTTAAGGCCAGCCTTCACTTCATAGAGAAACCTTGTCTCTCACCTCTCAAAACACACACACACACACACACACACACACACACACACACACACACGTATGCACACACAATAAAACAAGAACAAATCTTGTATCTGTTGGAAACATACATTGAGAGGGCTTGCGGGTTAGCTAAGTTGTTTAAGCTTCTGCTTGTGCAAACACAGTCAGGTTCAGGGAACCATAGTTCAATCCCCAATTCCACTTGACTCACTAGATGTGCCCTTAGGCAGCCAGAGTCAGCCAAAAAAAAAACAAGAATAGAAAAAAAAATCCTTTTCAACTTTTAGTGCTGGCCAAATAAGCTCATCTGTGTGTGTGTGTGTGTGTGTGTGTGTGTGTGTATTTAAACTATCTCACAATTGCCATGCACACACTGTATTGTTGAACTATAAACCTGGCCCTAGAGTTATAATCTACCAAAATTTCAAAGGAGAATTTCCAATAATATTATACAATTTCTTCAAGAATTGAAGAAGAACTTCCTTGACAAGCACACGGGCCTAAGTTCAATCCCTGGTTCCAACAAAAAAAAAAAAAAAGAAAATGTTCCAAAAATCTTCAACATTCTTTGTTTTGTTTTGTTTTGTGTTTTTGGCAAAACTGGGGATTGAACTCAGGCCCTTGTGCTTGCCAGGCAAGCACTTATTCTACTGAGCCATCTTGTGGCCCACATTTCCATATTCATTGCATGATATAGTATCATAATACAAAAAATAGATATAGATAAGATGAATATCAATCAAAACCTTAAGAAAACACCATTAACATTACTGAACAGAATCCAGCAATGCATAACAGAAAAATACAATATCAAGCTATGAAATTATTAAGCAATGAAAAATCAGCATACTTCACCATATTAATAAACTAAAGGAGAATAATCAAGTTATCCATTAATTAGAAAAACAGGTGACTAATTCCAGCACTTATTTTATTTTCAACTTTGATAAGTTCACAGCAGAAAAGTTTTCTTCAAATAGAGGAAGAACTTTTAAAAATCATTCTATAGCTAGCATTGCATTCATTTTTTTAAAAATGATAGAATTATTTTTAGTTTAAAATCAGAAATAAGGAGTGTCTGTTTCCACTACCACCTTAATTGAAAACTTTTAAATACATAGTTATTGAAATACTATAGGAAGAAATGATAACTATACATATTTCTAAATAAATAATTATGTGTATCTTCCCTGTCAAAATCTTCTGGAATAAATGAATTGAAGAATGTTAAGAATGCTATAAGCCAAAAATCAACTTGAAATTGTCAATTAGATTTTATATATAAATAATAACCTGAGAATTACAAAACAAAATACATTTCTTATTGGTACATATTAATAAAGATTAGATATTTACTTAACTAAATATTTCTAAAGTATGCCCATGTGTCGAAAATTATAGTGTTGATGAAAGAAATAAAATGAAACCTCAGTTAATGATGATATACAACTTATATTAGAAATTTTAACATAGTTGGGAGCTGGCAAGATATCTCAGTGGTCTAAAGTGCCTGCTTAGGCAAGCTCAAACAGCAACAGGGGACCATGGTTCATTCCCCAGCACCACATGCTGCACCAGCCCTGCTCTTAGGATGGGCTAAAATAGACCAAAAATGAAAAGAAAAGAAGATCTGGGTAGATGGCTCATTAGAATAAGTGCTTCCTTGGCAAGCACAAGGGCATGAGTTCAATCCCTGATTCTGCAAAAAAAAAAAAAAAAAATAGAAAGGAAGAAAAAGAAAAGAAAATGTAATTTACCCCACAGTTGATCAGTATGTTTAAGGTAATGACTATCATTTCTATAATATTTATATAAATATACAAAAGGTTATTATAAAATATATACAGAAAGGGAGACAGGCTATAGGGTAACTAAAATAATTTTTAAGAAAGATGCTGAATAAAGTGGAAGAAATCCCCTTACTTGGTATTGTCTTCAGTATCACTGAAGTAACCCAGACTATAAGGTAGTGGTAAAAGAAAAAACTAATTCAATAGAATATGAAAATTAGAAAAAGACACAATTATAATCAATTGGTTTTAAAAATTCAGTAAAATTGAACAATGGTGCTAGAGCAATTGTAGATCTATATGCTACAAAGTAAAGCTTAATCTAAGCCTTAGACAGTACCAAAAATTCCTGAAAGAAGGATCATATACTTTTACAAAATAAATAAACACATTAAGGATGTGTTAGTAAAGAGATATTAAATGAGAACAAATACATTATTGATAAACAATTGATAAATTGATACTGCTCAAAACTTACTTTTTTTTTGTGAACTTCATATTATAAAAGTGAGAGACCTAAAGAAAACATCATTAAACTATATGAAAGACTGCTATACTGCTACATAGTATATGTATGTGAATCTATATCCACATGGAACTGTGCTCCAAACTCAACAGTAACAGGACAAGAAGTAAAACAAATACTTAAAGCTCTCAGAGACATTTCAATGAAGGTGAAGAGCAAATAAATTTTAAAAAAACGTAGTCACATCTAACAATCAGCGACTAACAATGAAGTAATACAATCCATATACTTTTGGTCTTGCTACTGTTGAATTTGGAGAATGTATATGTATGAATACAGGTTCATACATATATTTTGAATATACGTGACCAACCCCTATGAGTTAGATGTACCAAACCCTTAAGCTGAATATGATCATTATGCATAGCAAACATATACAACTGATGAATAATGACCACATGCAAAGCGAGTAAGATTTAAACTAATTTCTTATACATCATGTATGACTAAACATAAAACATGTGTATGCTGTACTTAGAAATTTCACTTGGATATTTGTCCAAGAGAAACAAAAATTTATGCCCATGCCAAACCTATATAGGAATGTTTAGAAATTATTATTTGGTAATAGGTTGGAAGTAATTCCAGCATCCTCCAATAAGTGGCTGGTTAAGGAAACCCCTGTCCTTAGTAATGAAAAGTAAAAAAACAGCATTCAAGAAATTATGCTGAAAAAGTTGACACAGTACAAGACTTTTTTTTTAATATTTTCAAAATAGTCAAAATTATGGGTATGGAAACATATTTCTGGTTGCCAGGGATTCAAAACAGAAGCATTAAGTTGAGAAATGCATGTATTATTAAAGGGCAATAGAAAGATTTGTTTGACTATTAGAGCTATTTAGTTTCTTCATGTAAGAGTGGATTCATGAACCTAAACAGGTAATGTATAGCATTTTACTTTATACAAACACACACACACACACACACACACACACACACACACACACACACACAGTAAAGGAAAGCTAAAGAAATCTGCTAAACATTGATGGTGAAATACATCTTTTGGGAAATACAATGTATATAGGAGTCCTTTTTGTACTATTTTTATAAAAGTATATGAATCTATAATTATCTCAATATAAAATTCAATTAAAATTTACCTTAAATTCTTGCTTAGTAAAGCTTTTATGTAGAATGGGGAAGTAGAAATACTTCAAAATACTTCTTGTATCATGAGTTTAACTTCATCTATACAACTATTATACCGAAATTATTTAATAAATTGATTTTCTTGTCTTTTTTAATTTCATGTATTTGATACAGGGCCTAACTACGCAGTTTTGACTTGTAGTGATGCTCCTGCTTACAGCCTCCTCAGTGCTCGGAGTACAGGTGTGTGCCACCACACCCGGACTCGGTTGCTGGCTTCATGCACCCAAGGTCTGGCCTGGCACAGTTATACAGTACCAGGTATTGTTTTTTTTTTCTTTTTTTCATTTATTTTTATTTTATTAAAATACAAATGTCAATCAGACAGTTTCAAGACATCTTAACCATACACATTCAATGAATTAATACATTGCAAACTGTTTTCATAACGTTTTGGTATTGTACAAGGTGCATACATGATATTACATTTACAGGTTTTTTATAGCTGAATTATATCAAAGATTCAATAATTATTTACCTAGTGGATGACCATAGCACTAAAAGCCGACATAATATCCTGTCCAACCACCATTAGTGCAGATCTTGCCTCTCAGAATTATGTAGAAGCATAGCGTTATCTATCCCAACTGTACTGTCTATACACATACATTATGATTTTTTCTTTCTACAACCCTTCCTTTGTCTACACCTGTCAAAAGTGGGCACTCCATTGACATTCAACTACCTTAGGTTCTTGAACTCGACACCACAATCCAACACAGTCCAGCATTCTGCAACCATAGGGGGATATTCAAAGAAATTGTCGACCATATCTATTTACAGCTCAGCTTAATATTATGGGTTCATGATGTGTACTTCATTTTTATACTTTTATACTTTTCTGCTGGATGTTTAAGACCTAGGTAGATCAGAACTTATATACCAACACATGAACTTTATATTTCCTATGTGGTCATTGAAGTCTTCTCAGGGTTTATTTTGTAGTCCTGTACATTATTCTGTAGTTCCTTTGTCTGTGTCATCCATGTGCATGAGTCACGGCCAATGCTTGACCAGATTGCTCTCTGTGAGAGCCTGAGAGAAAGTTCTATAGTGTGCCTGGGGAGACACATGAAGAAAAAACTTTCTCTCAGGCTCTCACAGACAGTACCAGGTATTGAACTCTCATCTCTGTGCTTGACTAAGCAGGGACTTTTCCATTGAATTGTCTCACTGGCCCTAAACTGATTTTTCATAATAAATTCTTTTATGGCTAACTCAACTATGTATCTTTAGAATGAGTTTGAGACCAGCCTGAGCTACAAAGTGAGCTTAAGGCCAGCCTGAACTGCATAGTGCGACCCTGTCTCAAAACAACAAAAATAAAAAAAAAAAAAAGAAAAGAATGTGGACCCATCTGTAGCCACCAAAATGCTCAAGAACTGGTGAACAACTACATTAATTAATTAAAAATATTCATGACAACACTCACTTTAGTCTCATTTTATTCTGTGAAACACGTTGAAGTCTTCTAAGGGTGAAGAAAATAAAATTTAATATGTTTAAAAGATCCATATGTCAGCTAATAAATTGTGTTTTATTTATCTCAGAAAAGATTGAATTGTAAATAATTTTAACCCAATTCAGCACTAATATTTCCGTTAGCAATGTTATCAGTAAAGGGCTGTCCAAATAGCTCAACAGATTAAAACACCTGCAAGCAGGTGCAGGGATTCAGGATTTGATCCAATTAGGCCTGCTGTCCTGTCCCTAACCCCAGATCTTACTGAAATGGCAATTGAGACTGGGTATGGTGGCACGAGCCCGTAATCCCAGCTCTTGGGAGGCTGTAAACAAATGGATCTCTACGAGTCTGAGCTAGTAGTGAGACCCTGAACACCATGTAGACCTTTCCCTAAAATACAAAATAAAGTTATCAGGAAATACCATGTGTAATACAAAATTTTGGTACCTGACAGTTAGTGAAGTTAATTAGGCAATTGCTTATTTTTATCTCATTTGAATATTCTAGTGAGAAAGTTAAAAATTAGTAAGTAATACTTATTCAATCCTTGCCTTTAGGATTCACTTTACTTTCAAATCTGAAAAAGTACATAGTAGTGAGGTAGCAACTAATGGTATGGACAAAGTTGGAGATAGGTATGATTTCTCTTTTTTCCTTTCTCTTATTAGAATGAGGCAGTTGAATTTTTCCATAGAAAAACACAAAATTAATGAATGAGACAACAACTTATAGTTGGTATCGCAGAATTATATGCCCATAAGATTGCAACTGCTCTGTATCAGTTGACAAAAAAAGATAGTGTTTTTGAGCTCCAATTGAGGTCTGCTTTTCCAAAGCTCCATTTTGTAGGCCAAAACATACTTTTATATAATTATGACCCTTTTTCAATCTCCCATTAGGGACCAAATCTAAATATTTTGGTCAAGTTGAATCAGAGACTTGTTTCCATTCTTGGGCAAAGTCACATGTTTGCTGAAAATTGATAATGCAGGCCTGCTCAGAGACATGAATTTATTTTCTCAAGAAGTCTTTTGTTATAAACAGCATAAATAGAATGTTCTAAGTCAATAAATAAAGGTGCTTCTAAAAGTAGTATTAAAATTAAAAGGTGTTAAGTACCTGCTCAATGAAAAAAAATGGGACATTTCAATAACATTAGTTTAACACCATATGCATACCCCACATACTGCTCCAGCATGTTTTAAAGCACTGTCCCTGACACTAATTAAAATCCACTATTTTAAAATTTCCTGCCATACTGTGTTAATACCACCTTACAGGACAACTCAGCTCTGAAATATAACAAATGATTACTTAAAATAATAATTTATAGGTGGATTTTAGATGTAATGAAATTGCATTTGTGCTTTAGCTTGTGTACAAGTCTGTGTGTATTGTGTATGCCTCTGTGTGTGTGTGTGTGTGTGTTTAAAGCTATTTCTGACATTTTACTTGCCTCAAACATGATAGGCAAGCATTCTACTACTGAGTTGTGTCCCAAGCCTTTGGTGTATTTTGATGACAAATACGGATTCAGGAAGTTCTATGAAAACTTCCAGTCAGGACCAGGCTTGAAACCATGTGATTCTAAAGCGATATACATCCTAGACTTGCAAACCTAGAATTGCACAGTGCTTGCATGGGTCTAATACAATATTGATATTGCCCCCAAGTACATATGCCACAGGCTCAATAGTCTCCAAAGCTGAACTAATAAATTAAGACATAAAGAAAAAGCAAAGTAAAGGCACCTTGATTGTTTTCAGGTACTGAAAGTATCTAATCTTCTTTCTTATCAATAGAAAGACAAAAGGAGAACAAACATGTGCCAGATTCTGCAATGAAGTCTGTATTTCATTAAGTGTTTGTTATACACTGGTGTAGATATATTTCAAGACAAGGGTCAACAAGTACTTCCACATACACTCGAGGTTCTGTAATACTGAAACATTGGCTCTGGACCATGCATAGCAGGCAGTAGTGCTGTCAGTACATTTTGATGGTGCTTATAAAGTGCCTTACATCAAAATGATGCTTACTGGTCTCTGCACTACTGAAATGATTGATAGGGCTAAGGTGGAGAGTGGTTAGTATCTAATATTTACTTCCATTCCATCATTCAGAAAATAGAATTGTGTGCCTTCAGTGTGCCTGGGAATATATTAAGATCTGGAGATAAAATGAGAAATAAAACACTGCAGTTTTCCTCAAGGATCTGGCAGATTTTGAGATTCAGAACAAAGAAAAATACAGTCTTCAGATCAGGGACTGGATGGTGGGATTAAAAGGAAATAGAAAATTCAACCTCAGGAATAATGGGTCGCTATTGGAATATAATTTGAGTAATGATAATAAATATCAAAGAGAAGACTGAGGCCTGGAAGTGCGTAGAAAGAATAAAAGCCTCACTGTGTTGACAATTTCTGGTTATATGTGGAAACAATTCCAAATAGCACAATAAGAAAATGGTGTTTGAAATGAGAAAAAAGATTGAATGTTTATGATATTCAAATCTTTAAAATTTTGCAGTTTTACACAGAAAGAGAAAATTTTCAGTAAACACCAAAGATCTGTTAAGATCCAGGTTTTGCATTTTTCCCCACTCAATTACAGTCTCAATTTAGTAGCGGTTAAGACAGTGATATACTGAGAAAAGATTCGAAAATGATAGATGCTTAAGAAATATGACTAAAGTATTTAACTGGCACGAAGAACTCACTCTAAATAAATAAATCACACTTCCAGGAGAAATTAATATTACCAAAGTATTACGAGTCCATTTCTAAAAGCATACTTAAAGAGTTTGTTCAGTGTCTAAGAGCCATCTTACTCACCTTTAACCTGCTGAAGTAAAATGACTCCTTCCAAAAGGACCGTGTCAGAATTTATGAAGCAGTGGGAAAAAAAAGGAAGCAGAATTCTTCTCAAACAAGAGAAACAGTTCTAGGCAAAGAACAGTCCAACACTGCCAGGACAGGGATTCCAAACTTACCCATGCCAACAAATTAATTCAGTAGAACTGATCAAATCTTCCCAGCTCCTCCTTTCTACCTTATTTCTGTTGAGGCAGTTAATCTTCCTACATTCTATAATACATAAGACTTTAGTTGGGTGCTCTTTAGATCATGGGTTGTTTAGACCAAAAATGATGTTTGAGTTTGTAGTAGAAAATAGTATATATCACCTAGAGTTCTTGAACCATGGCTCAAAATATTACTAAGCAGTGATATTGTAAGATTTTTCCTTTTTGGCAGGTAGATTATTCATGAAAATCAATAAATTGTGACAGAGACTTCTGGTTTTGTCTCAAGCTCCTTTCACATCTTTTTATGGGCTAAGATTCCTTTCAATTAGCTGCTGTTTTCTCTTCCACTATATGGTTAAACACCACATGAAAGCCTGTAACCCAAAAGGTAGAGTGCATCCTGTTCTTTTTAAAATTTTTTTTGGTAATTTAATGAGAAAGTCATAGCAATGAGACAGTTTCAAAACAGATTAGTAGGACAGTCAAAATAATTAATATTGTTGTATTCATAGTAGTTATTCAGAGAACAAGATGAACACAGTATCATTTCTAAACAATATTAGAATAAAGGTGAATATTTGGACTCATGTCTTCCTGACTCCTTGCTGTGAATGATGTACGTCACGATTTTTGTTGTTGTTTTATGGGCTTGTAAATGCTTGGAATGGTGATCTGACTATTCACTGACATGAACTTATTCCTTGTTATCTTAGATTTTCAGGCTCTTCAGTTTCAGGTATAATGTTAGATAGCATTTATGTACAATTGAATTCTGGCCAATATTTTGTACATCAGTTTAAGAGTTTAAATCCTTTAGCTGTGTCCTTGTTTTATCCTGCCTCCCATATCCATCAGTACAGTGGGTAATAAGGTCTTGAAAATTGAAGGACAGAGTGATATTAAGCAGTAGATTTGAATTTAAAATGCTTAAATTGAACACTAGTTCCTGGCCTCAGTATAGATTCCTGAATACATGTAAGAGATAAAAGCCATCCAAAGGCCAAAGATAAACTAATATATAGTTGTATTCATAAAACATTGATACATTTGTTATAGTCAAACACTAATTAAATTAAAGTTTACAGTAATCATGGGTTGCCTTCTGTATAATTCACTTTGCAGAAAAGGCTTGGTATCTTTGAAGTTTATTGAAGATATTAATACAAACCAAGTTTTGAATACTAAAGCTTTGTTACATTCCTAAGAGTTTACTTATTTTTCATTTTTAAAATTTATTCATTTAATGAAAAAAAGAACATAGCAATGAAACAGTTTTAATATAGGTTAGCAGGATGTTTATAGTACATAGTACATTGCATATTGTTGTCATCATAGTAGTTATTCAGAGGAGAAAATGCAAACATGATATCTTGTCTAAATAAAATTAGTACAAGCTTTTATTCTCAGTGGCCTAAGAGAAAGTGGCTATATATCTATCCTAACTCTCTTGTGTATACCTATATATTTTTCCTTCCCTTTTTTACAACAAAACTGTCCTTTATTTATACTTCTGTGAACTTAATAACACATGACACTAGATTGCTTAACAGCTGATAGCTAACTTTAAACAGACAGGATGTCCACCTCAAGAGTGAGGTAGCTTATTTGCTTTAGGTATTCAGCCAAGTCTCATTTCTATTTGTATTTCTTCTTTTGACTTCTTAAACAAAGGAGACTGTGATATTTGCACGTGTGTATCTGGTTTATTTCACTTATGAGAATATGTTCAAGTGGTATCCCCTTCAATATAAATGCTTCAAATTTATCATTCATTGTAGCTGAGTAATACTCCATTATATAGAAATACCACAACTTTTTCAGCCATTCCTCCTGTAACAGACATCTTGGTTGTTTCCAAGATTTGGCTATCACAAATTGTGCTGCTATAAACATAGGTACACATATATCACTATGATATAATGATTTCAGTTCCTCTGGGAAAATTCCAACTAGGGGGATAGCCAGCTTGAATGAGATTTCCAGTCCTACTCTTTAGAGGAGTCTCCATACTGACCTCCACAATGTTTGTACCAGTCTACATTCCCACCAGCAGTGGAGAGGTGTTCCCTTTTCCCCACAATCTCTCCAACATTTGTTGTTGCTTGATTTCCTTATGATAGCCATTCTTTCTGGAGTGAGATGGTATCTCAGTGTTGTTTCTATTTGCATTTCAAGGATGGCTAACGATGTGGAACATTTTTTCATATATTTATTTGCTTCTTTAATTTCATCCTCTGAGAAGTGTGTATTCATCTCAGATGCCCATTTCTGAACTGGTCTTTAAATTTGAGGGCCCTGTTATATCTTAGTTCTTTATATATTCTAGACAGCAGACCTTTGTCTGATTGCTTATTTGTTAGGATTTTTTCAAAATCTGTGGGTTGTCTTTCACTTTGTTGACAATTTCTTTTGACATGCAGAAACTCCTAAAGAAGTGTTGATCCCAGTTGTTGAGTCTTTCAAGTGTTTCCCAGTGCCAAGTTCCACCTATATATATTTGATCAATTTCCTAGTTTTGTGATTTCAAATATATTCCCCTTTCTCATTTGTATTTTCAGAAATGATGTTCTTCTGCAGTTAGAAAAGCTGCATTTTGAGAAGATCTTTTTATACTTGAAACCAGTCTAAGGACTGTAGGTACTTGAATTGAGCTAGATAACCCAACATAGTCCAATAGTTCATAATAGCATTGAGTTATCAGCACAACTGGTAAGTGTCCAAAGTTGTTGACTTGAGCCTTTTACAGCTTAGCATGATAATCCAATGGCTAACATAATTCATAATGGGGAAAAGCTATAATCTTTTCGTCTCAGATCAGGTACAAGACAAAGATGTGTTCTATCACCACTCCTATTCATTATAGTTCTGAAATCACTAACTAGAGCCATTAGAAGAGAGAGGGGGGAAATAAAAGGAATAAGAATAGGTAAAGAAGAAGTTAACCTATCATTATGTGCAGATGGCATGATACTTGGAAGACCCAAAAATATTCCATCACGAAGCTACCAGAATTAATATACATATTCAGTAGCATAACAGGATACAAAGTCAATAACCAAAAATCAATAGCATTGCTCTGCATGGATAACAAACACACTGAGAGAGAAATTTGAGAAATAATACCTTTTACAATAGCACCGTAGAAAATGAAATACTTAGGAATTAATCTAGCTAAAGAAGTAAAATATCTATTCAATGAAAATTATGTTCCTAAAAGTTTAAAACAGAAAGGCTCACATAACTACTGTTCAGTTTGGTCCTGAAAACAACAGTGCACAAGTTACTTTCAAGGAAATGTTAGTTCATCTAACAGGACCAATAAAATACTATTTTACAAACTGGCTACTTGATATCTCTGTGCTTTTTAATGTTGCTCAGAGTAACTCAGAGTTGTATGTTAAACTGATACTGCTCTCTGCGGAACCTGTTACATGCCATGTTTAAAGACAAAAATGAACTGTATAACTTAGCTTTTAGTTATAAATGTAGCGAATTGTTATCATAGTTAAGATTTGTTTTCAAATAAATTTTAGTCCGCAAGTCAAACCCTTATAAATCTTTATCATTTCTTACATTAATTTCCCCCATTATCAGTGCCATAAAATTCATTCAATAAAACGTGAAGAAAGTACATTATTTATAGTTAAGAACATACTAAATGGGAGCCAGGAAGATGGTTCAGTTGAATAAGAACTTCTCTGACAAGCGCTAGGGCCTGAGTTCAATTCCTGGTTCTGCTAGAAAACAAAAAGAACATACTAAATGAAATCAATTCTGAATGACTAACGTCCACTAATAAA
>PVKA01045468.1:0-15523 GCA_004027165.1 Ctenomys sociabilis
TTTTTTTTTTTTTTTTTTTTTTTTTTTTTTTTTTTTTTTTTTTTTTGAGACAGGGTCTCACTATGCAGTTCAGGCTGGCCTTAAGCTCACTCTGTAGCTCAGGCTGGTCTCGAACTCACAACAATCCTCCTGCCTCAGCCTCCCGAGTGCTAGGATTACAGGCATGCGCCACCACGCCCGGCCCAGCCTTGTTCTTTGTTTAGCCTCTGCTTGAATACCTACATCTTAACAAGGGTGGGGACGGTGGATTAAGCTTAACTAGATCTTCATTTGCTGGGATAATATTAACTCAACTGAGAACCACCCCACACTAGGGTTACAAATAGGAGCCACTATACTGGACTTGTCCTTATCCTCTACTGAAAAAATTACTCCTAGTTCTAGCAACATCTACAAATTCAAGGACTTCTACATAATAGTCCTTGCAGGTACACTTCACCACTCTATTTTCTGTGCACACTATGACAGTGTATTATTTGGGATTGTTTTGCAATGAGATAGATCTCATGGGGTGGGGAGGCTGGGAGGATAGGGTGAAGAGCATTGGAGTTTAGGAGGAGGTTTGAAGTGGGGGATGGGGGTAGATGAGAAGAAAAGGTTGATGTGGGGTCTGAAAAGGTAGTTGGAGTCCTTTTAATTGAGCTGAAGGGTTACTATTGAGAGGTTTTTTTTTTTTTTTTTTTCAGAACTAGGGATTGAAGTCAGACCCTTGTGCTTGCCAGGGAAGTGCTTATTCCACTGAGCCATCTCCCTGTCCCCCAACCCAAGTCTTGACCCACAGTAATGTGCACAGTTAATGTGAGGGCTGTGTCTCCTCTGGTAGTGAAAGCAGCACTCAGCAGTGTTTTGCAGAATTAGTTATCTGAAGCCCAGTAGATGGGGAACTAGATAATTCCATGGGGAAGAGAAAAAGTAAATAAAAGATTTTTTTAAAAAAGTCCTCTCAGGCCAGGGAGATAGCTCAATGGATTAAGCACCTACCTGGCAAGCACAGGGTCCTTTGTTCAATCCTGGTACCACACACACACACACAAAGAAAGTTCTCTGCTCTGAGGTATGGGAAGGAGGAACTAGGAAGGTGGGAGAGGATGGGTATGTGATACAGAAGTGGGGTAGCAGGGAAAACTAGGTACAGAATTGGCAGTGAGAAGTGGGGATGTGAAAAGATTCTCTAAATGATATAGACATTAGGGAAAAGATTAAAGGCAGACAAGTAAAAAGGGGGAGAGGAAAGAAAAGAAATATCGAGAATGAGGGGGCGGGGGAGATGAGTGGAGTGAGAGCTTCCTAACAAGCGCAAGGGCCTGAGTTCAATCCCCAGTTCCACAAAAAAAAAAAAAAAAAAAAAAGGAGAATGAATAAGACACAGGAGAAAGAAGTCAGGAAGAGAGTGCTGGATAAATGTGGGAGGGATAGAAAGGAACAAGGGAGAATTCCCTGACACTCTGCAAACTACATCAGGAGAAAAAGGCAAGAGGAAGAGAAAGTACAGACATGCTCATAAAAGGAAGAAAAAAGTAAAACAATGAAATAAAAGCACAGAGAGAATGTACAGAAGGAGGCAAAATGGCATAAAAATTTTAAAATGTAAAATAAAAAAATAAGCAAATAAAGAATAATCATACAGGAGCTTGCAGGTTAGCTCAGTTGTTTAAGCTCCTGATGGGGTAAGCATAGTCGCAGGGGATGGTGGTTCAGTCCCCAGCTCCCATGCCTCACCAGACCCACACTTAAGGCAGCCTGAGCCAGCCAAAAAAATAAATAAAAATAAAACAAAGTTTTCTATTGCACTGGATGTGTGGGTCTGTTCCTCAGCCTAGGGATAGGGAGCAGAGCTCAGGCCAGGATGTGTCTCTGTTCGTGCCGGAAGTCCAAGGTGGCAGTCCAACCGCAGAAGGATGCTAGATGTTAGGTGCAGCAATGTGATCTGCATATAGGGAGAACGTGGCGCCAGTGTGGGCTTCCTCTCCTGTGTACCTCAGGCTGCTCCTGGCCTCTGAGCACAGGAGCTGGGTGTGCATTCACCAGCCCCTGCCTCTCAGGGGGGCTCCCCCAGTCCTCTCTCCACCTGCCGCTGTCTCCCACAACTGCCTTTTCCTCATGTGCTTTGAGGACTCAGCAGTGTGAAGCAGCCAGTGGACCCCGGCTTTAAACACATTCCCACAGTGGTGTACCTGCCAGCTGCTCCTTTAGGACTGTCACTGCAGGCACTTGTAGGGAGGTGTCTTAGTTACTCTTCTCTCATTGTTGGGACAAATACCCAACACCCAAAATAAAGGAAGGAAAGGTTTATTTAGCTCACAGTTACTGGAGGTTTCAGTTCATATTCAGCTGACTCCAAGGCAGAGGGGCACAAGGCAGAGAGCAGCAGTTCATGGCAGCCAAACAGCAACAGCAACAAAGAGCAATAGCTACGAAAAGTCTGTCTCTCTGTCTCTTATATTACATGCAGGCTCTCTGCCCCAGGCTAGGGGAAGTACCCACGACCATAATCCCAGCAGTACTAAAACCCATAATCCCAGCCTTGGATCACACATAATCCCAGTGGATCATGAGTTAATCACAAACTCTAGAAGTCCCCACCCCATGACTACATGAGGCTTTAGGGGACAACTAGACACAAACCATAGCACCTTAGTAGGTGCTGAATGTACTCAGGCATTGATTTGGGGCTTCCCAGTGCTGAGATTGGGAGCAATAATTTCTGTTCTTCATTACCCAGTCCAAAGCTATTTTGTTACAGCAAGTTTAAACAGATGTTAGGGCCCCTTTGGCCTAACTGGCACGTAGTCAGGTCCTAACTGTAGACCTCTCTTCTTTCATAATTTATATCCTTTCATCTCAGCTCTTGAGAACCACACTTACCTAGAGATTTACAACTTTCTTTAGTTTTCAGTGATTTGTAACCTGACAAATTGTAACCATTCCAGGTTGAATGGGTTTCTTCTGGCTTGGAAGCTGGACAGACTTAGTCAAACTCCGATCACTCACTGTGTAAAATCTGGGAAAGAGCAACCGAAGGGATGGGTTCACAGAAATTGACAGCAGCTCAAGGTAGCATCCTCAGGAAAATAGAAGTGTCAGGAGGCAGCAGATAGCTCCAGTTCTGTGGAGGCAGAAGCCTTAGGTGTTGTAAGGACTCTCAGAGAAATGTCCTGTGGATAGAGCTAATTCTTATATCCAGATTTGGTTACACTTCAGAGTGTGGCTGGTGGATTCAGTCAGTGCTTACCAGAGGAACATATTTAGTTCAAGATACACAAATATACAGGAATTTATAAGGTTGACTTTCAGTGGCTGCCCAGAGTCAGGCGACGAAGAGCACAGAAGGGTTGACTGTGCCCTAGAGACCGGAAGGGGCCTGCTGCAGGCCTGGCGCTCATGGAGGCGGCCCCATGGGGAGCTGTCCAGAGGCTGAAGGCTCTGCCCTGGGAGCCAGGAGACAGCCTCCACAGTGAGGCGAAGGCTGAAGCGCCTCTGCGGGAACAGAAGTGAGCCAGCCTTCCTCCTTCCTTTCTTCCTTATGCCACTGAGGTGGTGAACCACCCTAGGGTGGGTCTTCTGTCCTCAGTAAATCCCCCCAGCAACACTCAGGATTATGCTGATCCAGTTTATGTGGGTGTTTCTTACTCAAGCTGACATAGTTAACAGTCACATTTTTACATTCAAGATGAATCCTAAACCTTTATTTCTTTTTTTAAAAATTCTTTTGGAGCTATTTATTTATTATTTACTTATTTATTTATGTATTTATTTTTGTGGAACTGGGGATTGAACACTGGCCCTTATACTTGCCAGGGAAGCACTTATTCTACTGAGCTATCTCCCTGGTCCCTTAAAGTTTTCTTTTTAACCTTGCACCAACCTAGATTCACAATATAGTTCTTATTTGTGTGCTCAGAATTTATCTCCACACAAACACTCCAAACAATGTAATACTCTAATGTAATACTCATGAGCAATGTACTCTTAAGGTTTTTTTCCAGAAGAAGTGGAATTACTGAGCCAGGTATGGTGGTACATACCTGTAATGCCAGCACTCAGAAGCCTGAGACAGGAGGATTGTTTCAAGTTCAAGACTAGCCTGGGCAACAAACTGAGCTCAAGGCCAGCCTGAGCTACATAGTGACCCTGTCTCAAAAAAAAAAAAAAAAAAAAAAAAAAAAAAAAAAAAAAAAAAAAAAGGCTCGCCAAATAGCTCAGGGGATTAAAGCACCTGTAAGCAGGTGCAGGGGCCAGAGGTTTGATCCCCTGGGCCTGCCATGCTGGGGCACACTGATATGGCAACTGAGACTGGGCTTGGTGGTGTGTGCTTATAATCCCAGCTCTTGGGAGTCGGTAAACAGGAGGATCGTATGAGTCCATTCTAGTAGTGAGACGCTGAACACCCTGTAGATCCTTCCCTAAAATATATTTTTAAAAAAAGGAAGAAGAAAAGAAATGCAATTACACAGCAATAATACAAAAATCTATATGCAACCAAACACAATGGATGTATACAGCCCACAAGACAAATGTTTATTACTTGCAGCAAACAAGGACAGCACTGGGATAACTCTGAAAATAATGTCTCCCTGAACATAGGAGGCAAAAGGGCTTCATTAGGAAGACTCTGGCGTACTCACATTGGGAAGGCTTGTCCTGATCGCAGAGGTGGACGTGGCCCTGAGCATGCGCGGCCATACACCACTTCTTCCAAGATGGTGGATTCAGATGGCCGCCTGGTGGATAACACAGCACTATAGCGATATTACAATGAGCAAAGAGGACTCTAAGCCATCCAGAAGATGGAGTCAATAATCATGGCTGATTTAAACCATTTCCTTGTGCTTTTTGTTGTGGGTCTGTCATAGTTACTTTCTCATTGTCAAGACAAAATATCCAATGCCCACAGGCTAAGAGAGAAAAGGTTTATTGTAGCTCAGTCCACCGAGGTTTCAGTCCAAGTTGACTGGCTGCGAGGCAGGGCTGCATGGCAGAGGGGCATCGCAGAAGAGGAGGGGTCTGTGGTATGGCGGGCGGGAAGCAGCAAGCCTGTCTTCTGCTTCTCCCATTTGTTGAACCGAGGCTGCAAGCTTACTGTTTAGTGATGTGCACGTCCAGGGTAGGACTTGATTTCTGTAAATCCACTCAGCCACCCCAAAACTATATGCCTTAAACCAATTAGTGGACTGATCAGTCCACACACACACCCATGATGCAACCACTTCCTAAAAGCCACACCCATAAGCCCATGAGGTTTTGCGGTGGGGACAAATCAGTTATAGGCCTTAAGAGGGCCTTCTCTGAAACAAAATAAAACAAAACAACACCACCAAAATTTGAAGAGATGTCAGCATCCATTCGAAGAGGCAGCAGCGTCCTTCACTGCCAGCGTAGGAACGGTCCCCATTTGCTCCTGCCTAGCAGCAAGTACCTGTGCATCATTTTATTTTCTCAGATCCTTCTCAGCTCTTTCCTCTGCAGGAACTGCTTTACGGATCTTGAGCAAAAACTGTCCACGTTGGCCCACATGACACCCAGCCTTCCCCCTCTCTCTTCCATTTCTCCACTTCAGTGGCCCTGGGAGGGAAGCTTACTTGGCTTGAAAAAGCTGAGTTGGTCATCGCAAGTCAGCCAACTAGCTTGGAGTTACAAATTTGGTGAAGTACTGTGAAAAACAGCAAAAGCTGCACTGAGATCTGATCACAAGGAGACTAGCTGGGGAGGCAAGGGAGCCTCTCTGAGCGGTGGGCTCCATCTGCAAGCTGAAGCTGTGCGAGGTTGGAAGGTTGGAGATGAGGCTGTAGGCGACAGGCACGAAGCACCTCTGCCCGGGGATGGCTGGCTGGCTGGTGTGGCTGAGCCACATAAACTCATACTTAGAAAAAGAACATGTGACACCCCCCCCCCGGGTTTCAGAAGCTATTAAAAGAAGATGTGGGATTTTTTTTTTTTTCTATGTGTGTGTTTTTGAGACAGGGTCTCTTATGCACGTTGACCTTAAGTTCACTTTGTAGCCCAGGCTCTGCCTAAACTCACAACGATCCTCCTGCCTCTGCCTCCTGAGTGCTGGGATTGTACGTATGGGTCACCAAGCAGATGTGGGATTTTGATTGAGTACAGGAAATCTGTCTACCATTAAAGACCCAAGAATCCAGCTGAGGGCCTGGATGCCACAATAATGTCCTCCATATATCCAGCTGAAGACCTAGAGCTCATAACTATGCCTCCCACAAGTCCGACTGGAGGTCTAGACCTGTGACAATGTCCCATGCAGACCTGCTTTACAGATCTGCAGTGGGAAGGCCCAAAGGTCAGCAGTGGAAGCTAGAAGGTCTGTGCCGGTGGGATGAAGGACCTGTGTCAGCAGGCTGAGGGATCTGCACTGGAGCCAAGAAGCAATGCTTAACCTAATAACCAGAGCTGCCCCAAAAAGTACCATAGCCATCCTCAGTGACAGTGAGGTCCTGAGCTGCTCCAACAGTGAGGAAAGCTAAGTTCCCATCAGGAAATCCAATGTAACAAGCATCTCCAGGAGACTGAGCAATGTACCATCTTCCTTACGGTGAGGACCAGAGCTCCCCCAAAGTGAACTGTAGCCATCCTCAGTGACAGGGAGGTCCCGAGCTCCTCTTCCAATGAGAATAGCCAAGTTCAGACAGGCTAGTGTGATGCGGTCCTCACAGGGAGCCACCAACAGCTCCCTTCAGCCTCCAACAGCCTCCCTACCAGCCTCTTATGCTGCTGGCAACTATCCTAGGTGGGCTTCCCACACCCAACACCATGCTAGTTCAGTTCAGCTGGGTGTAGCAAGTTGACCACCAGTTGGCATCCACCTCTTACATAAAAGTCACATCAGAATATTTCTCTCATCCTGTGGGTTTTTTGTTTGTTTGTTTGTTTTTTGTATTTTAGAGAAGGGTCTACAGGGTGTTCAGGGTCTCACTACTAGATCAGACTAGTAGTGATCTGTCTGTTTATAGTCTCAAGAGCTGGGATTACAGGCTCACTCCACCATGCCCAGTCTCAATTGCCATCTCAGCACAACCCTGGGGTGGGGCTGGCATAGCAAGCCAGCCGATCAACACCTCACCCCCCTACCTCCACACCCCCTGCCCCTGCACCTGCTCGCAGGTGCTTTAATCCACTGAGAGCTATTTGTCTGGCTTTTCATCCTGTGTTTTACTGTTTTCATTATAACTTTGCTTCTTTTATCTTTAACAACTAAATTGTGTTTCATTATATAATGTACCATAATTTATTGAAAAAGAAACTTCTTGATGAATAGGTTGATTCTGGTCATTTATATTACAACAATGTTACAGTGAAGATCCTTCTACATATAGATGCATACCTGAGTTTATCTGGAGGATAAAATCTTCCAAATAGAATTAATGCATCAAAGAGTATAAGTTTAACATTTTGATAGAAGTGGGCCACATTGGTAGCATGGACTTTTTTTCCTTCAGGTCTAGAGATTGAACTCAGGGTCCTTACACTGAATGACATCCCCAGCCTCTTTGGAAGGAGGAGGAGAGTTTCGATAAACAGCTAAATTGCCCAGGCTGGACTCCAGTTTGTAATCCTCCTACCTCAGCTTCCCAGAATGTTGGAATTACAAGTGTGTGCAGCTATGCTTGGATAGCAAGGGCTTCCTCCCTGTCACCCGTATTTTAGGGAAGGGTCTACAGGGTGTTCAGGGTCTCACTACTAGATTGGACTCATAGTGATCCTCCTGTTTACAGCCTCCCAGGAGCTGGGATTACAGGCACGCGCCACCACGCCCAGTCTCAATTGCCCTTTCAGGGAGCCCTAGGGGTGGGGCCAGCACTGCAGGCCGTGGGGATCAAACCCCTGGCCTCTGCACCTCTAATCCCAGCTCTTACAGGTGTGTGCCACCACACCAATCTCAATCACTGTCTTAGTGTGCCCCAAGGGTGGGCTGGCACAGCAGACCTGGGGAATGAACCCTGGCTTCTCTGCCTGCTTGCAGGCACTTTAATCCACTGAGCTATTTGGCTGTCCTGCAAGGGCTTTTAAAGACATCATTGGCTTTTGTGTAGGTAGCCAGCCGACAGGCTCTGGGAAGGCTGGGGCTTGAAGAAGGCTGGGAGAGCTCACAGTATCTGGCAATTATGGAGGCCTGGAGGGTCAGGCCAAAGAGCCTTTAGGAAGCTCTCAAGCAGACAAGTAGTGGCTAATGCTGCCAACTGTTCTGAAAATAAGTCAAACCCACAGCTTTTGTGCAGTCTGTACCGGGTTTCACAAAGTGATAAAACTGAGCTGCTTGACAGGTTTCTTTCTTAAGTGCTCCTTTTATGATGTACCAGATAAGAACAGAACAGATAATTATAGTTCTTACTTGACAGCTCCTGAAAAAATACATTTTTCATACTTCCTGGGATTTCCACTTTGCAAATTTTTTCAAGTTTGAGAAAGAAGTTTTTTTTTTTTTTTTTGTCTTTTTGAGGCAGGGTCTTGCTATGTAGTTCAGGCTGGCCTTAGGCTCACTTTGTAGCTCAGGCTGGTCTCGAATACACAACAATCTTCCTGCCTCAGCCTCCCGAGTGCTGGGATTACAGGCATGCACCACCATGCCCGGCTGAGAAAGAAGTTTTATATGCAGTTATCACCTGTTTTTTAACCTTCAAAGTTTCACGTATTATTAAAGGCATTTTTAAAAGACTCACAAACAATGCATTGTGAATTTAAGAAACCAGGCTGAGTTTCATAGGCCTAGAAAATGGCTTTCTAAATCTGTGTCTTTTGCTGGTATGAAACAAAAGACGAACTGACATAATTATGTTGATATAATTTACCTTGCACGGTATTTGGGTGTCCCCCTATTCATCCTATGCAAAGCATTAAAAGCTATTTCTGAATTAGAATGGACACAAATTGGCCAACTTTCTAATTGCTTTGACTTCCAACCTCACACATAATTAAAAAAAAAAAAAGATCCAGGGGAATCCCCCAAAGAAAAGATGTAGGGACAAAAATTGTATCTGTTCATCTTCCTTGTTCAAATTCTCACAGGAATGATTCTGTCACAGTATTTGAGGAAAATCAGGTATATCAAGCACTCAATTAACTTCTCAATACAAATTTTCAATGAAAAGGTCAGCTTACTTTTCCTGAAAAAAAATATTTTCAATATTAGTAGTAGTACTGCCATTAAGAAATACCATTGTAGGCCGGGCGTGGTGGCGCATGCCTGTAATCCCAGCACTCGGGAGGCTGAGGCAGGAGGATTGTTGTGAGTTCGAGACCAGCCTGAGCTACAAAGTGAGCTTAAGGCCAGCCTGAACTGCATAGCGAGACCCTGTCTCAAAAAGACAAAAAAAAAAAAAAAAAAAAAAAAAAAAAAAAAAAAAGAAAGAAAGAAATACCATTGTGGGTTGGGAGATAGCTCAGTGGTCTAAGCACCTGCCTGGCAGTGCAAAGACCCGAGTTCGATCCCTGGCATAGCATGCCGTGCTGGCCAGAACCTGGGACACACCCTGCTGGCTCTGAAACCAAGCGTGGTGGCATGTGCATGTAATTCCAATAGTGGGGAGGCTGAGATAGGAGGACCACTATAAGTCTGAACTGCATAGTGAAACCCTGTATCAAATAATTTTTTTTGGTATTTTAGGACAGGGTCTACAGGATCTACAGGGTCTATAGGATCTCACTATGTAGGTTGGACATGCAGTGATCCACCTGTGTTCAGCTTCCCAACTCTGGGATTATAGGCACCTGCCACCACACAGTCTCAACTGGCTTCTTAGTGAGTCCCGGGGGCGGGGCCAGCACAGCATGCCAGGGATTGAACCCCAGCCACAGCATCTGCTTAAGCAGGCCCTTTAATCACTGAGCTATGTGAAACAAATAAATTTTTAAAACAAAAGAAATATGATTGTATGACATCTCTGTAAAAGTAGTGGCTATGCCCAAATATAAAATAAGTGACAGGGTAGCAAGAAGTCAGAAGAAAACAACCATTAAAAAAGAAAAAAGCATATTTTCAAAAGAACAGAGTGTTGTAGTCCTAGAATATCCAGTAGATTATCCTTAATTATTTTATTCACTCGCTAATTTTTCTCATGTTTAGATAGATTCTGGTAAGATTTCAGGGCAATGTGTGATTTTTAAATTTTTCAAATAGTGAACCTAGGGCCTTCACACTGAGCTACATCTCCAGTGCTTTTCTTTTTTTTAATTTTTTTTTTTTATTTTATTTTGAGGTGGGCTTGCTAAATTGTCTAGGCTGGGCTTGAATTTAGGATCCTCCTGCCTCAGCCTCCTTGAGTGCTGAGATTACAGGCTTATGGCATTATGTCCAGCTGGGAATCTGTGATCATGCCCAGTGAATTTGATTCTCTCCAGTCAGGAAGTTACTGATATATTTTCCTTTCAATGAGCTAATGAAAGTGGGACCTGAATGATTACAAGCAAATTAAAGTGGTACATCAGGAGTACACAGGTACCAAGGAACGGCTCTGCAAGATGAGATGGCATTTTAATTTTTAGATAACTTTAACACCTAAGTTGTTTTTCAAAAAAGTTGCTGAAACAGTCCCATTTATTAAAATCTTAATTTTTTTAATGTGGAGGACTGAGGCCCAAGGAGACAAGTTTGTCCTCTCTTCTGTGAGTGCTGACACCTGGATATTAAACTGACATTTCATAAAATCTTGGGGTAGGGGAGATCTTAGTGGAAATCCAGTCCCAAGTCCTTGCAAGCTGCTTACAATTCGTGGACGGGTTTTTAATCCTAACGCGTGTTAGAAACTTTTTGGCAGTGGGATACTATTTCTAAAGGAGAGGGCCTGCCAGTTAGCTCAATTGTTTATGCTCCTTCTTACGCAAATGCAGTCAGGTGCTGGATACCATGGTTGGATCCCCAGCTCCATAGGCCTTACCAGACCTGCAATTAAGGCAGCCTGAGCCAGCCATAAATAAATAAATAAATAAATAAATAAATAAATAAATAAATAAAAATTCTTCTATTCCTAAAGGAAACCTTTACCATTGGAGATGCAGTGATTGTTTTGCTTGAGGTTTTTATTTTTGTCTTCTTGGGACAGGATCTCACTGTGTAGTTCAGGCTGGCCTTGAATTTGCAATCCTCCTGTCCCAACCTCCTGTGTGCTGAGATTACAGATATGGGTCAACATGCCTGGTCAGAAAAATATATTTTAAAGAGCATTTTAAATAGAGCCCAAACAGTCTCTGTACCACTCTGTAAAGACCAAGGTAGTAATCATAGAATTTTACTTTCTAGTTTATAAAATATGAGAAATCATTAGTTTCTTAAAGAGTCCATGAAGTTAGAAACTTAGACCCTGTACATTCAAAGACATCTATCTGTAACTCATTCTAGGATTTTTGTTTTGTTCTGAGAATCTAGGCTGGTGCTGTGCTGCTGAGCTACATCCCCTGTCATGGGCTGTTTAAGACAAAAATGTGAGAGCCAGTGAGTTAGCTAAGCAGACTAAGAGCCTACTTAGGCATGCACATGGACCAGGGTTCAATCCGCAGGACCATATGCTGTGCTGGCCCCGTCCCTGGGTGCCCTGAGCCAGTCATTGAGACCTGGCGTGGTGGCATGTGCCTGTAATCCCAGAGCTGGGGAGGCTGGAAACAGGAGGATCACTATGAGTCCGAGCTGCATAGTGAGACTCTGTACTAAATACATTTTAAAAAAAGAAAGAAAGGAAGGAAGGAAGAAAGAAGAAAATAATGTAAGATTAACTCCTGGTAGTCACTGTACTAAGTATAAGAAATTCTAGTTCTGAAATGTCCAAACTTCCTTCAGGATGCCTTTCTAGCAGCTAATAGCCTTTTGTGCATCATAGCAACTCACTCACTTAGTGTCTTAGGGGAAGTTTTGTACTTCCTTTTTTTTGCACTTTTTCTTTTCTTTCTTCTCTCTCTCTCTCTCTCTCTCTCTCT
Source organism: Ctenomys sociabilis (assembly GCA_004027165.1). NCBI lineage: Eukaryota > Metazoa > Chordata > Mammalia > Rodentia > Ctenomyidae > Ctenomys > Ctenomys sociabilis. The sequence goes on from PVKA01045468.1 coordinate 11,920, forward strand.
CTCTCTCTCTCTCTCTCTCTCTCTCTCTCTCTCTCTCTCTCTCTTTCTGGCACTTGTAGGCAAGCTATCTCCTTGGCCCCTTTGCACTTTCTTATAAGTGAGGATGTGCAGGGCTTTAAGGAGTGGAAAAGCTTAGATGAGAACTGGAGAAGTGGTCCATGGTGGGAGAGAGCAGCACATTGATGTTTAACTATAGTTACAAATGTAAAATCGGCTGTTAGTGAGACAGGAGTTTCCTCTGGTCCGATAGGAATTAAAAACTATGTTCTTTTCCTGAATGGAACGTGATGGTTGTAGAAATGGAATCGATTCTATTTTTTAAACCTGAGTAATTTCCTTTTCTCAAATTAAAATAGCAGCGGTGTGATGTTTAATCACTGTCTGCGAGCTGTTACAGAAGTTAGCATCGCTCAGAGTGGGAGGGAGAGCCTGGAGCACTTGTTTATTGGAAGGCATGAAATAATGAAATGGCAGGATTTGCCCAGTCTCCTCAGGACTGATAAAAAAAACAGAAGGGTCACCTGAGGCGGTCCTGAAAATCAGGAAAAGGTGGCATCCCGCCCTAATTTCTGCATCCCGTGTTACGCTCGGACCTGGCCGTTCTGCGGGGGTGAAGTCCCGAGGTGCTCACGTGGAGTCAGTTGTGGATAACATGCTGCTCTGGGGGTCCCTAAGGAGCCTTTCGCGTGCTGTCCCGAGGTGGCCTCATGCTGTGGGGGGCGAGGGGAGGGGCAGACGCATGCTTGTAGCTATTTTTGTGCCCTGCAAAGGAGCGTTTGTATCCTGCCTGCCTCGGGAACGGGAACGGCTGGCAGGTGAGCACTCCGCTCTGGACCCTGTTCCTTACCGCCACCTCCGCCACTCCACCCCCACCCCCACTTCACACAGCGGGCAATTTTACCATTAGCCAAGGATGCAGGCAGGCAAGGCAGCCACAGCTTTATTCTGCTTTAGCTTCAGGTGCAGAGCCTCAGAAGCATCTCCTGAGAACCCCAGCGGGGAGGAGAGGTCCTGTCCTGGGTGCCACACGGGCCTTCCTGGCCTACAAGGGCTCCTTGCTGCTCCCCGCCCTGGGTGCCTGACTGTTATCCTCTTCCACCAAGGCCCCCAAGGAAAACATCAGGTTCCTCCAAACACCAACTTAGTGTTGCAGAGGCTTCCTGAGCTCGGGCCTTGTGTAGCCCCAACCTGCCCTGGGGGCAGGCAGCTGTATGACCCTGTCATGTGACTTCACCACTTTGCTGCTTCTTTCTAGCTGTGTAGATGACACTGCAGAGCTGCCTGGCACCTCCCTCGTCCACGCTCTGAGGCCCACTGATGAGTTTCAGGCCATCTTTCTTGTCCTGTCCCTCAAGGGAACTGACAGGGTCTCCATTCCTGGCAGAAAAGCTGAAGTTCAGTTTGGGAACCTCCCCAGAGCTGTCTTCCAGAAGGTTCCATCATCTCCAGCAGAGGAAAGAAACTTGGAGAGCTCACGCCTAAGTACCTCTGGATACCCTGCCTCCTCACTCTCTCCTCTCTCTATAACAGAAGTAATGGCTTTTAGCATGAAAAATTTCAGCATAAAAAAATGACAACAGTGGTTGAAGGAGGGGATACTTTTGGAGGTCTTGCAAATGCATCAGGAGGTGACTCAAGGGAACAGAAAAGCCAGGCCAGGCTGTAACTCCACACCCACCCTGACCCTGCCTGGCAGCTTCTTGCTTGAGGTAGGGCTGCAGCCTGGGGCAAGGGGCAGAGTCACACAGCTCAGTTTGCTGGACATGGCTGCAGAGATTCTGTTTTAAGGGGGTGAGGAAAGTACCTAAGGATTTGGATTTTCTCTCTCTCTCTCTCCCCCCTCACTCCTCTCTTCTCTCTCTCTCATCTTTCCCTCCCTCCCTCTTTCCCTCCCTCCCTCCCTCCCTCCCTCCCTCCCTCCCTCCCTCCCTTCCTTCCTTTCTTCCTTCCTTCCTTCCTTCCTTCCTTCCTTCCTTCCTTCCTTCCTTCCTTTCCTTCCTTCCTGACAGAATCTTACTATGCAGTTCAAGCTGGCTTTGAGCTTACTTTGTAGTCCAAGCTGGTCTCAAACTCACAATGATCCTCTTGATTTAGCCTCCTGAGTGCTAGGATTACAGGTGTGCATCACCAAGCCTGGTTTTGGTAGAGGGTATGGTATGCAGCTGGCATTGGCATGTGGTCAAACCCAGGTCCTTGCACTTGCCAGGCAGCCACTTAGACCGCCAAGCTATCTCTCTGCCCCAGAATTTGTATTTGTAACATTTTTCCAGGCTTTGCTGCTGTCAGTCATGGAAACTAACTCTGAGAATCACAGGTTTAACAAAAAGGACAAGCTCTTTGAAGAGGGAAGCTTGGGCTTGGACCCTAAATCTGTCCTAATGCTTAGTTACCAGCTGAAGTTCTCTGAACTGGCTTCTTCATCCTTAACATGATGTATATAATATGCACCCCACAGAGTTCACTGAGTCTACAAATATGTGTTGTATGCTTGTTACAGTACAAGGAGCCGAGCTTCACACTGGGGACAGGACAGTGGATGAGGCTGTTTTTGATGTGAAAGAACTTTGGTGGCTATGAAGAGTAATGAAATAAAATTTATCAGGCACTGTGGCACATGTCATTAATCTCAGTGCTCTATGAGGCTGAAGCAGGAAGATTGTCAGTTTGAGCCCAACCTAGGAAGGAAGGAAAGGAGTCATTTTTTTAATGACTTAAAAAAATCCTGTCTCAAAAGAAAAATTAAAGGCCAGGGAGATGGCTCAAGGCCAGGGAGATGGCTCAGTGGAATAAGCACTTCCCTGGTAAGCACAAGGGCCTGAGTTTAATCCCCTGTTCCACCAAAAAAGAAAGAAGAAAGAAAGATTAAAAATGAGTCAGGGCTGTAGCGCAAAAGGGAGTCTCTGAGTTCAAGCCCTTCCTCAAAAACAGAAAGAAGCTTAGGCATGGTAGTACATGCCTATAATCCCAACATTCAGGAGGCTGAGCCAGGAGGATCATTGTGAGTTTGAGATCAGCCTGGGCTACAAAGTGAGCTCAAGGCCAGCCTGAGCTGCACAGTAACACTCTATCTGAAAAAGATAAGAAAAAAAAAAAAAAGGAAAGATAAAAGTTGTAAGACTCAAGGAGCATGAGGGATGCCCAATAAATATTAATTTTATTTCTCTCACAGAACATAACATGATTCTAGTTTTATTTTTTTCATCAAAGATGTTATTCATAAATCTTGCAGCATGGAACCCAGAACTGTGCTTCCTTCCTTGAATAGGAAATTGTGAGATAAAGGCAACTGTATTTGTGTCCTACAAATATTTTTTTTTATTTTTATTTTTATTATTTTTTTATTTTTTTATTTTTCCATTTATTTTTATTTTATTAAAATACAAATGTCAATCAGACAGTTTCAAGACACCTTAACCATACAGAGTCGATGAATTAATACATTGCAAACTGTTTTCATAACGTTTTGGTATTGTACAAGGTGCATACATGAAATTATATTTACAGGCTTTTTTATAGCTGAATTATATCAAAGATTCAATAATTATTTACCTAGTGGATGACCATAGCACTAAAAGCCGACATAATATCCTGTCCAACCACCATT
>PVKA01045469.1:0-15532 GCA_004027165.1 Ctenomys sociabilis
ATGATATAACTTGTTTTTTCTCCATTCCCCCCATTCCCTTCAACACCTCCCCTCTTTTGTGTCTATGTTTTCCTTCTTTTCTCATTTATTTTACTTTTTCCTTCTTTCCTTTTCCCTTTTCCTCTCCCTTCTTCCCCTACATATTTGAACATTTTCCTCCTATTTCAAAATACCTATTATAAATTTTGGTCCCTATTTATACTTTTGGTTTCTTGTAGCAGAGAAACAATGTAGCATTTATGCATGTATGCCCTATGTATTTCACTTATGAGTGTGGACTCAAGGTGCATCCATTATGCTAGAGTTGTCTAGACATATCCATCTTTATGGCAAAGTAGTACTCTGCTGGATTAAAAAATACCTTTATCCACTCACCAATGGGTGGAAAATTGGACTGTTTCTAAGATTTGGCTACTTAATTATTAGTTTGATTTCATTTTATTCAGAAAACATCTTTGATTATTTTGAATTAACTGAGATGTACATCTATTAAGTTACAATAAGTTAGACATCTTTAAAAAGACTACACTTTCACATGAAACATACTGCTTTATGGTGCGATAGCCTGTAAATGTCAATTATATCAAGTTGTAGTTGTTGAAATTGTTGAAACTTCCATATCTATAATGATATTTGGTTTAGTTCTATCAATTATCAGTAAGAAGTGTTAAAATATATTACTATAATGCATTTCACCATCTTCAGTTTTGTCAAGTTTTTCTTCATATGCTTCTAATTTTATTCTTATATACATAACCATCCAAATTCATTACAATTTTTGATAAATTAATACGTTTATCCCAAACAACACCCCTTTCTCAGAAATCATTTTTCATATGAAATTAGCCATTCCACATTGTTATCAGCTAATGTAAGAACAGAATATCTGTTCCCTAAATTCACATTTGATATATTCCTCTTATTTAAAATAATTACATACAAAAATAATTATATGGGATAAAATTTACCTTTTATCCCATATGATAATATCTGCGTTTTAATGAGCTTCATTAGAACATCTATCATAGTGTAGCTTTAAGTAGCAGAGTTCCATTTCATGCATGACATAAAATAGTTGCTCTTCTCAGCATCTGATCCTTTGCTTTCTTGTACTTTCCTATACATACATTATTAATGATTCTCTAGTACAGATATTTGGCCTGGCCTTTTTTTTTTTTTAAATATATTTCCCTATAAGTTCTACGAGCACTCAAAAAAATAAAAAGGACAAAATTTAGACTCAGTGAAAGACTTACATTTGGAAAAACATGAAACTTCTCTTAGTCTGTCTTCCAAGATCCTAGTGGCTCTCTGAAGCTCTGGATAGTACTTCACTATCCTCTATCCTACACATGCAAGCTTATTATGAAATTTAATTTATAAATAGGCACACAAGAGATTAAAACATCACAAACAGTAAAATGGAAAAATCATGACTGTATATTGTGATAAAAGTCAGACAAATGTGATCCCTCTGTCAAAAATATCTCAGTTTCACATTCCAGGACAATAATAGACTGCCATTTGCCATGAGTAAATAAAACTACAGCAAACCAAAGAATGAATTGGTTTTACTCTGTTGGAAGAAAAGTTGTCCATAATTAGTAAACTAAAGGAATGTATTACAAGGGAGTCTTAACAGGATTATGTGATTGATACACTCTTCTTGTTTTATAGAGTTATAGATCCACATATACATAAAACTTCATCAAGTTATACATATCATAGACTTTATTACATATAGTTTGTATCATAATAAAACTGAAGGTAATTATGTTACTTAAATGTTTTTAATATATTGAACTTGAAGTCCACTATGTCTTTTTTTTTTGGTGGAGCCAGAGATTGAACTCAGGCCCTTGCGCTTGCCAGGGAAGTGCTTATTCTACTGAAGCATCTCTCAGGCCCCCAATATGTTTTTTAAAAGGTTTGTAAAATTCAATATTATAAAATAAAAACAGGTTTATATTCTTTAAATACAGTTCTAATCATAAAATATTCAATAGTTTAAATAAATGATGTTATATTAATTATAAACTCATGGCCTGGACACTGTGTTTATAATCATGCTCATGACATATGGCAGGACTGCACTGGTTGTTAGTGCCATTGTGGTAAGTAATCAAATGTGCTCTCGCCCTAAAGAAGATAACAGTACTGACGAAGGAAATTAATAAAACAAGTATTCAGACTCATGACCACTCTAAGAGTGAGGTAGAATGGGTACAAGAGTCTACGACAGAGTTCTGTGGTTATAACTACACATCAGAGAAGACAACCCAGAGGAGGTGAGGCTTGAATGGACACCTGACGGGTAAATGAGAATTTGTTTCCTTTTGGTGGGAAAGGGACTTTTGCATCCATGTCTTGTACGTTGGATAACTATTTGGGAGATAATGATGCACAGTGTATTAACTACTGCTATTCTCTTACTCTTTTGTTGTGGAATTCTACCTTTTTATAAAATGGAAAAAGTAATCTAGGAGATAAGTAAGGAGTAAATCTAATGCATGGAATAAATGTCAAAAGGAATGAGGGCAGAAAGAACATGAAAATCATGAGGAAATAAAGGAGTTCTAGGATAGCTAGAGCACCGAGTGTGTCTAATGCAAAACCTAAAAGCGTCGAGATTCTCACTCTCAGTAGAGGGAGACTCTGCGTGTGAGTTAGAACTTTGATTGTAACATGAAGGGTGGATCAGGGAAGGATGATAGACGCCGAGACCAGTGCAGTAGGGGTAAGGGGAGAGAGAGAATATACATGAGAACTTTCAGAAGTTGGCAACGGATCAGGCACAGAGTAGAAAGGACAGAGAAGGGTCCAGGACAACTCCATACTTCCGATTTGTAGAGTTCAGGTGACTTCTCAGCAAGGGTCCTGCCATCAGTAGATTGCTAAATGCACCAAATATAAATTTCCTTGGTGCCCATTTGCTCCTGTATATCCTTGTTTTTAATCTAAAACTTAATTTACCCTTTAGGGCATTCCTTGGTGCCCAAGGAAATTTACATATTTAAATTAAGTATCTTTTGAATACTATCTAATTAACTTTCTTAATAATTCTATGAATTAGGTAGCATGATTTATTCAATTAAAATAAAAAATAGAGGCACAGAGAGGTTCAATAACTTGATGGGAGTCTAATAAGAGGCAGAGAGCTTGGATATGAATGCAGTCAGATGTCAGCATTCATGTCTGTATCCAGCAATCCTGAAAAGCACATCATGCATGGTGAAATGAAGATTAGAAAGAATGGGAAGAATGGCCCCACTTGGGTGGATGTGTTCTGTAATGATATAGATTCTATCTCTTAACCCTTGACTATGCATCTGTGTTTACCTGCAACTGTTCAACCCCAGTACCCTCTGAAACCTGGACTTAGGACTTCTTCATCAACTACATTATACTCCATTTATGTATGTCCCCAAAATAAAGTGTTCTTATACCTTTGAATTTTAGGAATTTGTTCCTGTATATCCTTGTTTTTAATCTAAAACTTCATTTACCCTTTAGGGCATTTCTTTCCTGTAGCCCTCTCCTCTCCCACTGTGCCTGGTTCTTTCCTTCTGTCCATATGCCTGAGAGTTGGGACTCTGTTTGCCTCTCTTAGATCATTAGCTCATTGTAATCTTCAAGGTGGCTTTACAGCTGGGAAAAGACAGACATTCTTGTATGGACCATATCTTAAGACCCAGACAAAAGAGGAAACACAGCTACATACTTCCCTAGGAATGGGCATCAGGAATTAATATTCCAAATAGGTATCAATCACCTTGAAAGAGCCCAAATGAGTCACTAACCCAACACCCAACAGGAAGAAACTCTGTCCCATATCCATGCATTCTGCATGACTCACTGCCCCATTTAGTAGTGGATTTAATCAAGTTTTCTTGAGCAATAATGCTTATAATCTCATCAGCTGACCATAATTTTGTCCCAACTCATGCCCACTTAAGTGAGTTCCCATGTCTTTTCCACCACCTTAGACCTACCTCACCATATGGTTTTCCTCTATAAAAGTCCCTGGAAGAGACAGCTTCCTGGGGACAACCTGCTCAGGTCCCCTTCTTGTTCCTCTCTCCAACAGTAGCTTTCTTTCTCTCAGTAAATATATTCTGCTTATGACCTCCTTTTGTTCCTAAAATTCATTCTTTGGTTTTAGAGAATGCGAACTCCATCCCAAGTACCTTTTAGGTTGGGAGATCAGTTTTTCTCTCTGTGTCGTTTGGTGGTTTCCTGTGTCAGTAGGACAGAAAAGAGTTAAGAAAGAGCAAGCACTGCAGATTGTATTTTAAGTATAAGGAAATCTAATTACAAATACTCAGCTGATTCATCCAAATATGCACAAGAAACAACTATGGACTCAGAAGAGACTTCTGTGTCCCACATTCCCAGACTTTTCTACTCATAGTTTTTCCAAGCATTATACTACCTCTCACTGGATTTTTCTTTAAAGTGATTACTTGTTTAAAAAAACTTTTTTCTGTTAAATGATGTTGGAGAACCTATTGTATTTTTTAATCTTTTGCTCTTCACAATAAGAGAAAGTCCATAAGAGAAATTCCTCCACCAGAGAAATTCATCTTTCATATTGTAAGACAGTTATTACATCAATAATCATCACTATTAACTGATCATCCATTACGAAATATCTGTTTGTACGTTTCAACACATTTCCTTTATATGCTTACCAATAGGTTTAATTTGTAACTTCCATACTAAATATATATATATATATATATATATATATATATATATATATATCTCACATCTTTATCCCAGAATTTTGACGACCAATCAGTTTCTTACCCAAATATTGCAGTTAGTTTCACATAATGAGAAACTGCTTAATATGGACCTCATTACATGTGGTTTAGTCCTTTCAGGGAAGAGATCTAGGCGTAGACATACATAAGTTGCTTCTTATTTTTCTGCTATATCATTTTTTAAATGACTGTTTTCAATTATTTTTTCACTCTACATGCAAAGAAATAAAGAAGAAAGGAAGGAATGAGCAGACATTAGGCAAAACAGTCTCACTTGGACAATATTAGCTATTAATTTGGTACCTTTGAAAAAAATTACAAGAACCAACCAAACAGCTCAGTGTACTAAAGCTCCTGCTTAGGCAGACACGGGGGGGGGGGTTTCCCGATCATGAGCCTGCAGGGCCGGCCCAGCCCCTAGAGCTCACTGGAGATGGCAAGTGAGACTGGGCGTGGTGGTGCACACCTGTAATTCCAGCACTTGGGAGGTTATAAACAGGAGCATGACTATGAGTCAGATATATGCACTGAGACCCTGTACTAAATACAACAAATAAATACATAAAGGGGTGTGTGTGTGTGTGTGTGTGTGTGTGTGTGTGTGTGCATGTGCGTGTGCGTGTGTGTGTGTGTGTGTGTGTGTGTGTGTGTGTTGACTTCTGGGTGCCTTCAGGGCAGGTCTGGTGCAGCTTCTAGAGTTGGGAATTGAACTGCCCTATTATGCGCTTGACTGAATTTGCCCAAGTGGCACTTTAAACTACTGAGCTAACTGGCAAAGCCTAAATAAATAAACAAATAGTCCAAGTGCTGTAGGCAACTGAATAATATAGAAATATTATAGTTAGTCAGACAGGGCCAGCCCCTCAAGGAGACAATGTGGAAGACATGGCGACACTGCAGATTCAGAAGAGACAGACACTCCAGCTTTGAGCCATACCTCAAGACAAAAGTAAGCCAATGCAGCCACACTTTTCCCTGAGGATGGGCATCATGGATTGATATTGTAATGGGTATCAATCACCTTGAAAGAGTCCTATAGAGTCACTAGCCCAAACCCCAACAGGAAGAGACCCTGTCCTGTATTTACGCCCACTTGCTACATGACTCTCTTCCCCATTCAGTTCTGGATTTAATCAATTTTACCTGAGCAATGGTGCTTGTAATACCATTGGTCAACCACAGTTTTGTGCCACCTCATGCCCACCTAGGTGAGTTCCCATGTTCTCCACCTCAGACCTGCCTCATCGTGTAATTTCACTCTATAAAAGTCCCTTGAAGAGAAATTTTTGGAGTAGAACACACTCAGGATCCCCTTCTGTCTGTTTTCTGGACAGAAGCATTCTTTCCTCAATAAATAATATGCTCTTAACCTCCATTTGTTCCTATAATTAATTATTCATTTTAGAGAACGTGAACTTGTGCCAGGTACCTTTCAGGTTGAGAGTTTCATTCCCATTATCAAAAGGACAAATGGAATGGAAGGAGTATTAAATGAACAAATTTACTCTTTCTACCAACGATGTTTTTCACCTCTGTCCAAATCTAACTCCCTTTGTCAAATTCTAGCCACTGACTCAGAGAAGAACTAGAGAAAGACGTGAAAAATATATTTTATATGTGAGATTATGGGCAGTGAATTGGTAGATGAAATTTCAGGCACACTTCCATTTTAGCATTGTTAGGGGTACTAGTGTTTATGCTTAACCAGAATTATGGTAAGAAATAGGGGTAGAAACAGTGTGGAGGAAAATTTGAATATCTTGTTATGGCCCCAAAGCAGCCATGTGTAAAGCTAGAGCTGATACAAGGAGAAAAACTAATCTCAGGTGCGTGACCTCCAAATGATATAGGGAACCTTCAAATCACATAGGGAAAAATGATCTCCTGACAAGTCCTAGAACAGTTCATGTTCTCTAAAATGAAAGAATGAATTTTAGGAACAAACATGTTATAAGAAGAGTATATTTATTGAGGGAAACAAAACTCCTGTGCAAGAGAAGGAGAGGAGGGGAGCCTCAAGTGGGCAGTCCCCAGGAAGCTGTCTCTTCTAGAGACTTTTTTTTTTTAATTGAACTACAAATGTCAATCAGACAGTTTCAAGACACCTTAACAATACAGATTCAATAAATTAATACATTGCAAACTGTTTACATGTTTTGGTATTGTACAAGGTGCATAATGATATTATATTTACAGATATTATTTTAGCAGATATCTCTTATCAGTGAATTAAGAGTGTAACTGCTTACTTATCTTTTTTTATACCTGAATTATATAAAAAATTCAATAATTATTTTCCTAGTGGATGACCATAGTACTAGAAGCTGACATAATATCCTGTCCAACCACCATTAGTGCAGATCTTACCTCTCATAGAATTATGTAGAAGCACAGCGTTATCTATCCCAACTGTACTGTCTATACACACATATCATGATTTTTTCTTTCTACACCCCTTCCTTTGTCTACATCTGTCAAAGGTGGGCACTCCATTGTCATTCAACTAACTTAGGTGCTTGAACTCGACACCACAATCCAACACAGTCAGCATTCTACAACAATAGTGAGTTATTCAAAGCAATTGTCGACCATAGTCATTTACAGCTCAGCTTAATATTATGGCCCCACGATGTATACTTCATTTTTATACTTTTCTGCTGGATGGTTAAGACCTAGATAGATCAAGACTTATATACCAACACATGAACTTTATATATCCTATGTGCTCAGTGAAGTCCTCTCAGGGTTTATCTTGTAGTCCTGTACATTGTTCTGTAGATCCTTTGTCTGTGTCATCCATGTGGATGAGTCACGGCCAATGCTTGACCAGTTTGCTCTCTGTGAGAGGTCAGTGTGGAGACTCCTCAAAAGAGTAGGACTAGAAATCCCATTCAAGCCAGCTATCCCCCTACTTGGAATTTTCCCAAAGGAACTGAAAACATTGTATCATGGTGATATATGTGTACCTATGTTTATAGCAGCACAATGTGTGATAGCAAAATCTTGGAAACAACCAAGATATCCATCACATGAGGAATGGTTGAAAAAGATGTGGTATTTCTATATAATGGAGTATTACTCAGCTATTAAGAATGTAAGTTCGAAGCATTTATACTGTAGTGGATGCCACTTGAACATATACTCATAAGTGAAACAAACCAGACACACATGTGTAAATATCATATAGTCTCCCTAGTATAACAAGCAAAAAGCAGATATACAAAAGGAAATGTACAACAAGTAAAATCAATTGAGTCAGATAAGGCAAAGTGAATGGCATATGCTGCAGGATACTAATCAGCTTTTCTTCTGGATGGTTAACAACCTAAGATCCCAAGTCAGAGTTGGAGAAATAGAAGAGCCACAAGGCCAGCCAACATTTTGGCACTAGCCTTTCAAGATCAGCGAAGACTCAGGACATAGGAGAACCTGTACTGCAACATCATGAAACTCAGGTGAGCTCCAAATTTTCTGAACAAGGAGATTATGGAGCCACAGAGGAAAGAGATTGAAGTTCTATAGTGTGCCTGGGGAGAGTCACATAAAGAGAAAACTTTCTCTTCTAGAGACTTTTATAGAGGAAAATGATGTGGTGAGGTGGGTCTAAAGTGGTGGAGAAGACATAGAAACTCACTTAGGTGGACATGAGGTGGGACTAAACTATGGTCAGCCAATGAGATTACAAGTACTATTGCTCAGGTAAAATTGCTTAAATCCAGGACCAAGTGAGGAAGTGAGTCACGTAGGAAGTGGACTAGAATATGGGAGAGGGTCTCTTCCTATTGGGAATTGGGCTAGTAACTCATTTGGGCTTTGTCAACGTGATTGATACCTTATTTAGAATATCAATCCCTGATGCCTATACCTAGGGAAGTATGTAGCTGTGTTTCTAGTTATACAAACCTGAAATATTTTAATACCTCCAGACACAGCATATAGAAAATAACAAAAGCATGATTCAAAAGGCAAGAGAAGTTGCAGTATGCTCCTTGATAAACAATGAAGAGCCCTCAAAGTCTCAATTATGCAGGACTATGTAAAATATATTAGATGAATGCTTATTTAAAAGATCATTGAAGATCTCTATGTACTAATGCACATTTTTTTCATATATATGTGTGTGTATGTGTGTATAAAATATACTTTTTAAAGTTTCTAATACTAGGAGAAATAAAATGAAGTCTTTTAGATAAATTGTAATTCAAAGATATAGTATAAATCTTAAAACAAAAAATTAGATTAATATTCAGAAAATTAAATACTAATTAATTAAAAATTAAATGTTTCAAAACAATTGAACTAAGAAAAAATTTTCATGATAGTAAAGAATTACTAAGAATAAAACAGAAGATAAATACTGGAATGACAAATAAATGACCATCACTTCTGACAGTTTGTGGATAGGATATTGCATAAAGTTCTAGAGTGCTGTGGATGTGGATAGTGACTATGACACTTAACTGGTGGCAAGGTATCACTTGTGGGACTGAGCTACAGCTATTTCCTTGAAATCCACCTTGTGGACCCATATGGAATCATGACTTATAGGGTGCAAGAGAAGTTCATTTGTAGAGTGTGCTGATGGAAATATTTTGCTGCTGTACACAAAAAAATAACTGAAAGACTACTATTGTATACCTCTTATTCTCATGTTTAATTATTTACCTATTTGGTGGGTTCTTTCCATTCTCATTCCTACAGTTGTGATAATTTTGCTCTCTCTCTAGAAGAACATCATTAGTAGTCTGTGTAGGCTTGGCTTTGCCATCATGAAATTCTTTAGTTGTTCTTTGTCATGGAAGTATTTCACTTCTCCATTTTACTTGAAAGAGAGTTTTGCAGGATATATAAGTCTGGGTTGGAATTTGTTTTCTTGCAAGACTTGAAGTACTTTGCTCCATGCTCTTCTTGACTTTGATGGTTTGTGAAGAGAAGTCTTCCATTACCCTGATGTGTTTTCCTTTAAATATGATCTGTTTCTTTTCTTTAGCAGCTTTTAGTATACTGTTCCTGTGCTGAATTTCTGGGATCTTGATTATTATATGTCTGGGAGTGGTTTTAATTGCATTGATGTTATTTGGAGTTCTATATGCTTCAGTTACTGAATGGCAGATTGTTGCCCCATATTTAGGAAGTTTTCTGTTGTTACTTCTGCCCATGTACTTTTTATATCATTTGTATTGACTCCTTCCTTCTCATTGATCCCTTAGTCTCACATTGTTCATCTTTGCATCACCTTGCAGGTATTGAATTATTTTTCCTGCATCCTAGTTGTTTTCAAGAGATCTTTGCTTACTTTTTCGCTAACTGCAATGCTGTCTTTAAGGTCAGAAAGTGTATTTTCCCTTTCACTCAAACGGATTTGTCAGCTTATGACTGAGGTTTTAAACAGATCCCTTTGGATCTGGTTCATACATTCTATTTCTTTCCTATATTGCTTACTCAGGGGTTCCATCATTTTTATATTCTGCTCTATTTTTTTATCAGTGTATTCTTTAGAAGTACTTAGTACTTCTTTGGTTATAGTTATCACTGCATTTTTTACTTTAGAAAGTACATTTCTGATATGATTTCTTCTATACCTTTCTGTAGTTGTTTCTTTACTTCCAATGCTATTATTTCAGAGATTTCCGGTGTGTGATTTCCAGTTTCTTCTATGCTGCTATCTTCTGCATTTGTGTTGGATGGATTCGGGGCCTGAGACTGCTTTTTGTTCCTTCTCTTTGTCATTTTGTATACCACTGATTTTTGACCTTTGTGTAGAGCTTGGATACAGTTATTACCTTAGCACCAGATCTGGATCTATGAAGTTCAGACTCCTCAAGGTGGGTGTCGCTTGGGTCTGGCTGCTGTGCTCCACTTCTTCCTGTTGCAGCCTTGCAGGTGAACCCTTGTGTCACTCTAGCAAGATGTTCTGTTCCTGAATCAGCTGGTGGGTCTTACCTCTAGTCTCTCTGCATAGAGTTCTGCTGAATGGTTCCAGGCCCTACCTGCACTGTGGGTCATTTCAGGGTCTGGCGGCCTTGGGTGGTCTCTCACACACAGGGCCTGTGCTTTCTATGCCTTCACTTTTTATACTTCATTTTCATACTTTTCTGGTGGATGGTTAAGACCAAGATAAAGTAAGAGCTATATAACATGAAATGCAGCATTTGTATCTGGTAAGGTCAGTCACATACCCTCAGGATTCATCCTGAAACCCTGTACCACAGTTTGCAGATCTTTTGTCAGTGTCAGCCATGTGGGTGAGTCATTGCTGTTGCTTGACCAATTTGCTCTGTGTGAAAGCCTGAGAGAATGTTCTCTTCATGTGACTCTCCTTAGGCACACTCTACATCGTCAATCACTTTCCTCTGTTTCCCTGTTATCTCCTTGATCAGAAAATTTGGGACAAAACTGAGTTACATGATGTTAGAATACAGGTTCTCTTGTGTCCGGAGTCTTCACTGACCACAAAAGGCTAGGGCCAAAATATTGGCTGTCCTTGTGGCCCTCCTTTTTCTCTAATTTTTGGTTTGCAAACTTAGGTTGTTAACCCTCCAGAAGAAAAGCTTATTGTTATTATCCTACAACCTAGGTTGTTGTGCTTAACCTCCCTATCACTCCTATTTAATATTTGTACATTAACTGCATATTTGTAAATATGTTACAATTAGTCTGGAAATAGTAATGTCTATTACTATTACAAGGAAGCATAACTATTTTATGAAAAGGTGAGTTGGAAGCACAGCATATTCCCTACTGTGTTATAAAATAGATCAACTTTGGAGATGTACTAAAGAGACAATTGACTGGAAGAACCTTGCCCTGGGTCTTAGGGCAAGGAGGTCTCCAAGACATTTGTGTTCTTCCATCTAATCACCTGGGAAACCTTTCCTAGAAAGACTAGGCTATATTAAGTCTTTGGAGCTCACAGGTAAAAACCTACGCTTATACAAAAATATTTTCTTTTTTTTTTTTAAATCTTAGTTAACATGAAAGGCACGGTTTTAAATCATGCTCAATAGCCACTGCAGGATATGAACTACTGCAAGCTGCCTCAACCTGATTTCTGAAGGACTCATTAAGTTGTTCTACTGAAAAACTCAGGTAGAATTCCTACATTATTAGCAGAGAGGAAAAAAGTATAATAGGTAAGATCTTTCAGTGATCAAGAGCCAGTTTTCACAAAGGGACCTTTAGGTATGGCCATAACCCCTCAGGTGGTCTCAGTTTCTGTTGGTCCACACAACCAGAGCTCAGTCTCCAGAAAGGAATCTAGCAATTTATCTGGTCAATATTCAATAAGCCATTGGCTTCAATGGGTTTTCACCAAGGAACAGCTGTAGAAACCTCTCCTTTTTTCAAAAAGTAGCAGCTGCTCTAGGAGCATTTACTAGCTGGCAGAGTAACCACTGTTTGTTCAAGTTCTATAAGGGATAGTTAAAAACCTGAACAAGATCACTCAGCATTCTACAACAAAGGCTTTAAAGTCTACAGTGTATCTTTTACACACCTAAATGATACCTAGACCTAGGAGAAAATGTTGGAAATCCTCCACACTATATATGTTTTGGTCCCATAAGTGTGCTGCTTTTGGAGATAGCTCCTTCTGGTGTCACCCAGAAGTCAGTTCTCTCCACTGTGTCTCAACTTTAGGCACCCAAAGGAAAACTGACCAGAACACTAAGCTGAGACATGGCTTTTATGTGTGTCCTCCTGGACATGCATAATCCTCTTTGCCTCTTCTGACCCAGAGACAAGATATGTGTCCTTTTTAAAATGATTTCCCTGTTTTTTAAATTAACAAACACTCATTCTCTAAGGGCTTCACTTAGTTGGAACAGTGTATATCATTTTCCTAATTTTATAGGCTTTTAAAAAGGAAAGTATAAAGAGGTCAGAAAATTAGGAGTAAGGTCTGAAACAGAGCAGACCTGACATTTCCTCTAGCATGTAGAGGGGGATCAGAGCCAATCTGTCCCAGTGAAAGATGTCCTCCAAGCCTTTAAGAATGGTTGCCAACTTATTTAGTTTGCAAAAGGAGTCCTGTGTTTCATATACAGGTGTGTATATTTTCTAAGTCTGAGCTATGTTTAAAAGTCCCATTTTATAGAAGTTTACAAAGTCCACTATGAGGCTTATTAACATTACTCTCTCTAGCACTATTGTCTAAAGTCAAGCAAGGAATACTAGTACAGTTAACATCTAGTTCAAATGCAACCTGTACAACTATAAAGCAGTCACAAAATGTCCCATCAAAGCAATATCATGAAATTGTAACATTTCCACTTTTTTTAAATTTAGATTTATCAAAAACATTTTGACTAACACTTTCACAAAACCATATAAAAGATAAACCATAACCCATTGTAAGCAATTTTAACCAAACTGTATGAGACAAAACTGTATGATGCAAAACATGAACAATTACGAGCAATGGGCAAAGATATATCAACATCTGAAACAAGAATTTTGTTACCTAAGCAAGTCCCCATCCAGAATTTATGAAAGAAAAGCAAACTTATTCCTTGTCCAATGATTTCGGTTGAACCTACAAAATGATACAGGGAAACCCCCAAATGACACAGAGAGAAAAACTGATCTCCCAACTGAAAAGGTATACAGGATGAGTTTGTGTTCTCTAAAACCAAAGAATGTATTTTAGGAACAAACAAAGGTTAAGAGCAGAATGTATTTATTGAAGGAAAGAAAGCTCCTGTCCAAGAGAGGGACAGGTGGGGGTCCCTGAATGGGTAATCCGCAGGGAGCTGTCTCTTCTAGGAAGGTTTTTTATTTTAATTTATATATGTATATATTTAATACAAGGTCTCACTACACAGATCTCTTCTAGTGACTTTTATAGAGGAAAACCATGTGGTAAGGTGGGTCTAAGGTGGTGAAGAATATGGGAACTCACTTAAGTAGGCATGAGGTGGGACAAAACTATGGTTAACCAATGAGATTACAAGGACCATTGCTCAGGTAAAGTTGATTAAATCCAATACCAAAGGGGAAGCAAGTCATGTAGCAAGTAGGTATAAATAGGGACAGGGTCTCTTCTTGTCAGGGGTTGGGATAGTGACTCATTTGGGCTCTTTCAAGGTGATTGATACCTATTTAGAATATCAATTCCTGATGCCCATCCCTAAAGAAATCTGTGTTTCCTCTTTTGTCTTGGTCTTGAGGTGTGACCCATATAGGAGTGCCTGCCCCCTCCAAGTTGCAGTCACCTTGTCTTCCATCTTGTCCATGAGGGCCTAGCCTTGTCTGATTGCCTCTAATGTTTTGTATTCAGCTGCCTACACTATTATTAGCTAGAATAATTAGCTTAGTGTTATGTTTATTTGGAGAGATTAATTATGGTTAAAGAGATGTGTATAGGTGTCAAGTTTTTTGTTTGTTTTTGTTTTTATATTTTTAGGGAAGGGTCTACAAGGTGTTCAGTGTCTCACTACTAGATTGGACTCATAGTGATCTGCCTGTTTACAGCCTCTCAAGAGCTGGGATTACAGGTGGGCCCCACTAGTCTTCATTCACCATTTTAGAGCTCCCCAGGGTTATTGGTCGAGTATGGCAGGCCAGGATTGAGCCCCAGCACTGTGCTCTGCCTAAGCAGGCACTTTAGTCCACTGAGTTATCAGGCCAGCCCTATTCCAGTCAATCTTTTATATGAATTTAAACTCAAAACCTTGTATGAGTAGTTGATCCTCTTTAGCATAATGATATGTAAAAAATTTCATAATATCAGGGATTTTTCTGACAACCAAAGCTGAATGTGAACAAGGAAACATCAGCTGGCTGTAAGAAGTGTCATAGGATGCTGTGTGTAATCTGAAGGGATATCTGGCCTTGAAATCAAGAGGGACAAGATGGCAATGACTGTGTACTTGAAATAAGAAATTCTGGGGCAGATAGCAAATTATTCTACTCATGAAACTTTTATTAAAGAGAAGCACAGTGACACCACAACACTAAAGCTTAAGTTTACTATGAACGGTGCTGAGCATCATAGTTTTGTTTATAATTATGAGAAAATAGAAACAACTTTGTGTCCTACATGAGTCAGATAAATAAACTAAAATGTAGTCAACTTGTTGGATGACATCATGTATAAATGAAAAATGTTAATCAAAAAACCTATGAGAAATGTAAAAAGTAATAATCAAGTAAATGTTTTTTGAGATGATACAATGGAACTGTTCTAATAGTATTTCTAAATAGAATATCATGTCTGCATCTTGCACAATGATTAACCACTAAGAAAACAATATGTAATATATTAATTATTGAAATTGTCCTACTAATTTGATTTGAAACTGTCTCATTGCTATTTGTTTCTCAATAAAATTATGGGAGTGCTCGCTTCGGCAGCACATATACTAAAATTGGAACGATACAGAGAAGATTAGCATGGCCCCTGCGCAAGGATGACATGCAAATTCGTGAAGCGTTCCATATTTTTGTGAAAAGACAACCCACAAACTTTGAAAAAATCCTAACTAATAAGCAATCAGACAGAGGTCTACTGTCTAGAATTTATAAAGAACTAAGATATAACAGGGCCCTCAAATTTAAAGACCCAATCCAGAAATGGGCATCTGAGATGAATACACACTTCTCAGAGGACGAAATTAAAGAAGCAAACAAATATATGAAAAAATGCTCCACATCACTAGCCATTCGTGAAATGCAAATAAAAACAACACTGAGATATCATCTCACTCCAGAAAGAATGGCTATCATAAGGAAATCAACCAACAACAAATGTTGGAGAGGTTGTGGGG
>PVKA01045471.1:0-15525 GCA_004027165.1 Ctenomys sociabilis
CTTTACTTTTTAAAATAATCTATATTCAAATCCTATTTAAAAGTATTTTGTTTCTGCCTAGTTCTGCTTTTTAAACAAATGTGCCTAGATAAGGTTTATCTAAGATTAGCAAAGTTTCTTCCTATGTTAGAGATTTAACTGATATCCAAACCCCTTAGCACCTTCTATATTGTTTGAATTCTAATAAATAAAATTAGTAGAAAAAAGAAATCCAGAAACACATGGAGGAAACCCAATGCCCACCCAGAACAAGTGCAGAGAATGCTACTGGAGCTGAAACATATGAATTAACAGCGTCGGAAGCAAAGAAACAACAGCAAAAAGGGAAAGAGAAACTCAAAGCAGAAATAATTACTAAAATAAAGAATTCTTTGAAAACGTAGTATTTGAAGTAAGAATCAATTCCGGAAATATATAGAGGAAACCCAATTTGGAAAAAACTCTGTAGTAAAAGAATTAATACCTACCTCTATGGAAGACATTGATAAAAAAAACAATAGAGGGGACCAAAAATATGATCAATACAGAATGGAATGAGCAATACAGAAAAGAAATAGAACGCAGGAAGCACAGGCAAAGAGCTATACAATATCAAGTATCAATCACGAGTCTACAAAACCATTTGAGTGAAAGCAAGGACAGAGTTTTAGATCTAAAGGACACTGGTGCAGCTAGTAACAAGGTGAGAAAGGATCTCTTAAAAACAATGAGAATGCAAGGAAAATGAATGCATCACCTGCAAGATAATGCCAGGGTGAACAATGTGAGAATAATTGGCATTAATGAGAATGAAGGAGTCAATACAAATGACATAAAAAGAATTTGGGGAGAACTAATCGCTGAAAACTTCCCAAATATGAGGCAACAATCCAACATTCAGGTAACCGTAGCACACAGAACACCAAATAACTTCAACCCAAGTAAAAACACACCAACACATGTAATAGTGACGATCCTAGAAATCAAAAACAAGAATAATATACTGACAGCTGCTAAAGAGAAGAAGCAGATCACATACAAAGGAAAACCCATCAGAATTACAACCAACAAGTCTGCACAAACCATGATGGCAAGGAAAGCATGGAGCAGAGTTCTTCAAGTCCTGTATGAAAACAAATTCCAGCCCAGAATATTGTACCCTGCAAATCTCTCTTTCAGCTTTGATGGAGAAGTGAAATACTTCCATGAAAAACAACAACTAAAGAATTTCATGATGACAAAGCCATCACAACACAGACTACTGAAAGATGTTCTAGACAGGGACCACGTTGACCTCCATGAATGAGAATGGAAGGAATCGACTAAACAGCACAAATAATTAAACACAGGATAAAAAGGGTAAACAACACCACGTAAATATAATGACAATCATAAGTCAACACATTTCAATTACAACCATCAATGTAAATGGACTCAATTCACCAACTAAGAGAAATAGACTGGCACAGTGGATTGGGAAACAAAAATCCAACAATATGCTGTATACAAGAAAATTTACTCAAAAGAACATTCATAGGTTCAAAGTCAAAGGATGAAAAACAATACCACATGCTTCAGCACCTCAGAAAACGCAGGAGTAGTAATTCTCTTCTCAGACAGTCTCAGTTTCAAACTGACAATGATCAAATGACACAAAGAAGGCCACTATATATTGGTTAGGGGAAAAATTCAAGAGGAAGAGGTAACACTCATAAATATCTATACACCAAACACAGCAGCATCCAACTAGGTAAGACAAATCTTAATGGGCATGAAATACCCACTATCCAAGACCACAGTCTTAAACAATCTTAACAGCCCTTTATCTCAAAAAGATAGATCGACCAGATAAAAAATTAACAAGCAAGTAGCAGAACAGAACCAGAACATGGAACAAATGGACCTGGTGGACATATACAGACTGTTCCACCCAACCACAGCTGAATACAAATTTTGTTCAGCTGCACACGGATCATTTTCCAAAACTGACGACTTACTACTCCATAGGTCATGCTTAAGTGTATACAAGAAACAGAAATTATCCCATGCATATTATCTGCCCACAGTGCAATAAAACTGGAGCTAAATGACAAAAGAAAGCACAAAAACCTGCTAGTTCATGGAAATTAAACAACACCTTACTCAGCAATCAATGGGTCGCAAAAGAAATTAAGCAAGAAATTCAATAATATCTACAATTCAACGAAAATTCAAGCACGACCTACCGGAATCTATGGCATGGGATGAAAGCCATAATTTTGTAATGTGTGAGTTCATAGGTATGATTTGGAGGTAAAATCATACCTATGAACTCACACATTACAAAAACACAAGGGAACAAATAAACACCCTAATGTTGCACCTCAGATATCTAGAAAAAGAAGAGCAAACCAAACCCAGAATCCAAAGACAGGACAAAATCATAAAGATTAGAGCAGAAATTAATTCAATTGAGATGAAGAAAACAGTTCAAAGAATCCACAAATCAAATGTTGGTTCTTTGAAAGACTAAATAAAGTTGATAAGCCTCTTGCCAACCTCATCAAAAGGAGGAAAAAAAAAATTGAAATACAAGCAATAAAGAATGATATAATTAAGGTATAAAAAAAAGATAAGTAAGCAACTACACTCTTAATTCACTGATAAAAGATATCTGCTAAAATAGTATCTGTAAATATAATATCATGTATGCACCTTGTACAATACCAAAACGTTATGAAAACAGTTTGCAATGTATTAATTCATCGAATCTGTATAGTTAAGGTGTCTTGAAACTGTCTGATTGACATTTGTATTTTAATAAAATAAAAATAAATGAAAAAAATAAAAAAATAAAGAATGAAAAGGGTAAAATCACAGACCCCGTGGAAATTCAGAAGATTATCAATATTTAGTTCGAGAATCTTTACACTCACAGAATAGCAGACACAGAAGAAAGGACAGATTCTTCGAAAGATACAAATTACGAAAACTGAAACAAGAAGATATAACACCTCTCAATAAACCAATAACAGCCAACGAAATGCAAAATATAACTTAAAGCCTACCAACAAGAGAGTCCAGGTCCTGATAGATTCACAGCTGAATTCTACAAGAAGTTTATAGAAGATATGATCCCTACACTCCTCAAAATCTTCAATAACATCGAAAAAGAAGCAGTCCTCCCAAAATCATTTCTGGAGGCAAGTATTACAATGATCCCAAAACCATGCAAAGGCACAACCAAAAAAGAGAACTACAGGCCAGTCTCCCTCATGAACATAGATGCAAAAATACTCAATAAAATCTTAGTAAATAGAATACAGCAAATCATCAAGAAGATCATGCGCCATGACCAGGTAGGATTCATCCCAGGGATGCAAGGATGGTTCAATATTCAAAAATCTATATGTATAATATAGTGTATTAATAGATGAAATCTAAAAACTTCATGATAATCTCAATGGATGCAGAAAAAGCTTTTGACAAAGTGCAACACTCTTTCCTGTTGAAAACCCTACAGAAAATTGGAATAGATGGACTCTATCTCAACTTGATAAAAGCCATATATGACAACCCAACAGCTAATATAATTCTAAATGGGGAAAAACTGAAATATTTTACTCCTATATCAGGTACAAGACAAGGATTTCCTCTATCACCCTTCCTATTCAATATAATTTTGGAATCGGTAGCAAGAGTCATTAGAAAAGAGGGAGAATTAAAAGAAATAAGAATAGGTAAAGAAGAAGTTAAATTATCACGATTTGCAGATGACATGATGCTTTAGTTGGAAAACCCCAAAAATTCCACTAAGCAGCTACTAGAATTGAAACAGAAATTCAGTAGCATAGCAAGACACAAAGTCAATACTCAAAAGTCAATAGCATTCCTCTATACAGATAACAAACACACTGAGAGGGAAACTGAAGAAAGAATACTTTTTACAAGAGTACTGCAGAAAATGAAATACCTTGGAATTCACTTAACCAAAGAAGTCAAAGACCTTTTCATGGAAAATTACAACACGCTAAAAAAAGCGATGATAGAGGATTTTAGAAAATGGAAAAATATTCCATGCTCCTGGATAGGAAGAAACAACATCGTGAAAATGGTCATACTCCCAATATTGTTGTAAAGATTTAATACAGTCCCTATCAAACTGCTACCAACATACCTCCCAGACCTAGAGAAATCATTTTTAAAAGTTATTGGGAACCATAAAAAACCTAGAATACCAAAGGCACTCCTGACCAACAAAGACAAGGCAGGAGGCATCACAATTTCTGACTTGAAATTGTACTACAAAGCCACTGTGATAAAATCAACATGGTGTGGGCAACAAAATAGTCCTGAGGATCAATGGAACAGATTAGAAGATGCAGAGGCCTCTGAGAACACACTCAGCCACCTGATCTTTGACAAAGGGGCCAAACATGCTTACTGGAAGAAAGATAGCCTCTTTAACAAATGGTGCTGGAAAAACTGGCTTTCTACATGGCAAAAACTAAAACTAGACCAAGATCTTTCACCATGCACTAAGATAAAGTCAAACTGGGTTAAAGTTCTAAATATTAAAACAGAAACACTCAATCTCCTGGTAGAGAAAACAGGAGGAACTCTTGAAGACATAGAGCACAGGAAACACTTGAAAGAATCAACAACTGGGATCAATTCTTCTTGAGGATTTTCTGCATGACAAAAGAGATTGTCAGCAAAGTGAAAAGTCAACCCACAAATTTTGAAAAAATATTAATTATTAAGCAATCAGAGAAAGATCTGTCCTCTAGAATATATAAAGAACTAAGATATGTTAGGTCCCTCAAATTTAAAGATGCAATCCATAAATGGGCCTCTGAGATGAATATACACTTCTCAGAGGATGAAATTAAAGAAATGAATAAATATATGAAAAAATGCTCCACATCGCTAGCCATCCATGAAATGCAACTTAAAACAACACTGAGATGCCATCTCACTCCATAAAGAATGGCTATCATAAAGAAATCAACCAACAACAAATGTTGGAGAGAATGTGGGGAAAAGGGAACACTTCTCCACTGCTGGTGGGAATGTAGAATAGTGCAACTATTGTAGAAATCAGTGTGAAGGCTCCTCAAAGGAGTAGGACTATAAATCCCTTTCAAGCTAGGTATCCCCCTACCAGGAATTTTCCCAGAGTAACTGTAAACATCATGTCATAATGATATATGTGTACCTATGTTTTTAGCAGCACAATGTGTGATAGCAAAATCTTGGAAACAACCAAGATGTCCGTCACATGAGGAATGGTTAAAAAAAGACGTGGTATTTCTATATAAAATTGGAGAAATAGAAGATCCACAAGGCTAACCAACATTTTCGCCCTACCCTTTCAAAGTCAGCGAAGACTTAGGATATAGGAGAACCTGTACTGCAACATCATGAAACTCAGTGAAGCCCCAAATTTCCTGAACAAAGTGATTATGGAGCCACAGAGGAAAGAGACTGAAGTTCTATAGTGTACCTGGGGAGAGTCACATGGAAAGAAAACTTTCTCTCAGGCTCTCACAGAGAGCAAACTGGTCAAGCATTGGCCATGACTCATCCACATGGATGACACAGACAAAGGATCTACAGAGTAAGGTACAGGATTACAAAATAAACCCTGAGGGGACTTCACTGACCTCATCAGAAACAAAAACTACATGTTTTTTTTTCTATATATGTCTTGCTCTATCTAGGTCTTAAGCATCCAGCAGAAAAATAGAAAAATGAGGTATACAATGCAGGGCCATAGTAATAAGTTGAGCTGTAAATGGCTATGGTCGATAACTTCTTCAGATAACTCACTATTGTTGTGGAATGCTGGACTGTGCTGTTTGTGTCATCGAGTTCAGGCACTTAAATTGGTTGAATGACAGTGGAGTGCCTATCTTTGTTGTAGAGAAAGGAAGGGGTATAGAAAGGAAGAATCTTGATGTGTATGTATGGACAGTACAGTTGGGATAGATATGCCGTGCTTCTACTTAATTCTATGAGAGGCAAGATTTGCACTAACGGTGGTTGGACAGGATATTATGTCGGCTTCCAGTACTATGGACAACCACTAGGAAAATAAGAAGGTAGAAAGTATTAGTTATTGAATCTTTGATATAATTCGTGTATAAAAATAAGATACATAAACAGCTACACTCTCTTAATTTACTGATAAGAGACATCGGCTATAATAATGTGTGTAAGTATAATATCATGTATGTACCTTGTACGATACCAAAACATTATGAAAACAGTTTGCAATGTATTAATTTATCGAATGCATCCTGTTAAGTTGTCTTAAAACTGTCTGATTGATATTTGTACTTCAATAAAATAAAAAAAGAAAAAAAATTATTGAAACTGTGTTATAATTCAGCTTTAAAAAAATAAGTTAAGTATACAGCTACATTCTCTTAATTCATTGATTAGAGACATCTGCTGTAATAGTGTCTGTAAGTAGAATATCATACATGCACCTTGTACAACAAAAAACCATTACAAAAAATAAATTAATTAATTAATAGCATCTTACAGTGATCTGTGCATACTCATGTTCAGAGCACTATTAATCATAATAGCTCAATGCTTGAAGCAGCCATTGACAGCATACATATGGATAAAGAAATGTGATATTTATACACAATGGAATATTACTTTGGTATAAAAAAGATAAACTTTAATGCTTTAGATAATGAATGAATACACCTTGAGGCCATAGCGTTGAGTGAAATAAAACAGAAATACAAGGTTAAATATCAGTTTCCTCTCCATGAAAAACCCAAAGTATAAATAAAAGACAGATTAATAGGAAGTTGGAAAATAGGTCTTTCTTAATGGGGAAAGTGATCAACAGATGGAGACATTAAGAAAGAGAGGAATAAGGGACAAAATAAATAATTGGGATGCATTATATTCAGGTGCCAACTCTTCTCACAAGGAATCTAAATATTATGTAATGCATACATGTACAAGTAAACTGAATAAGATAATTTAAATAAATGACATGAATACTAGTGAATAGCTGTTCCATTTCTAGTGAGTATGGGCCAAGAAGAATAACATCAAACTTGAGCAGGAAATCCTTGCAATTAATATCAGAATTCACACCTCAAGGTATATGCTATACAGGCAAAGTGTGCCAAAAAGTATCTCGTGAAAAGAACATCCACCTTTCTGAGATGATTTAATTGGATTTCTTCCCATTGGAAAAGGTGAACTGGTATGGTGTTTCAGCTTGCTTGGCACTGGGACATGCTTGGGGGAGTCGTGGAACTCACTTCTGGTTGTGTCTGTGTGTGTCACAGATGAGTGGTGTTTGGGCTGATATCTGGTTAACTGCCCTTTCTTCTCTGGTACTGTTCCCTGCTTTTTCTCCCAACTTCCATGAACAGCATTTTGTTCTGCCATGTCTTCTACCATGATGCTTTGCCTTGGAGTCAGCCAACTAGTGACTAAACTTTCTGAGACAATAAGGCAAATGGAACCTCTTCACTGTTATGTTGTGGGTGTCAAGTATTGTATCCCAGGAATGGAAACACTGACTAAAAAGAAGAATTAAAAGGAGAAAGTGCAGATCAGATCCTGGCTTCAAATACTAAATTCTCCTGCCTTTGATTCATTTATTTTTCTCAGGGAGAAATATTTGCCGACAGGAACACTGAATTTTATTTCCTGCAAAAAATATACTTTTGATGCCAAAAATGGAAACAAAATGTCTTCTACTAAGAACATAACTCCTCAAACAAGGTGAATTTTGAAACAGGCTGAAAATGCCTATGAGCCAGAAGGCATTGTTCATCTAGAAGTCAGAGCTAAGAGATCCACAGAGCTCTAAAGAAATATGTAAGTCTTTGTCTTTTTAAAAGTAATTGCTTATTTTTCTCTCAATAGTCACTTAGTCCTAGTTATCTTATTTTTAATACTACGTAGGAGATAAAATTGTTGGGAAAAATTGCCATTCCCAGACAGGTTAGAAGTCCAAGATTATTTGTCTTGTGTATTTTGCAGTGAAAATAATAAAAATTGGGCTGGCCAAGTTTTCAAACTTAGCAGATTGAAGCACCTGCAAGCAGATGCAAGGGCCAGGGAATTGATGCCCAGGCCTGTCATGCTGGCCCTGTCCCCAGGGCATGCTGAGATGGCAATTGAGACTGGGCTTGGTGGTGCACACCAATAATCCCGGCACTTGGGAGGCTGAAAACAGTAGGATCACTATGAGTCTGATCTACACAGTGAGACCCTGCACACCCTGTACACCCCATCCTAAAATACAAAAGATAAGTAAATACACAGATAAATATATACATACATACATACATACATACATGCATAAAATAAAATAAAGAAAATAAAATAAAATAAATGCTGAATGCTGAGCAGGGTAATGCTTTGAAAGATCAAATGAAGTACCATAGCAAAGTATTCACTTTTCTTGGTGAACAGCACAATTGAGGGCACTGAAGTCTATATTTTTTATTCCAGAAAACTAATAACAAAAACTACTTCAGGGCCATTTTCCCCCTAAAGAAGGTAGTGAAGAAAACTAAGATAAGTGTAGTGTTTTGTGTATGCATTTCCTTTTTTTTTTTTTTTTTTTTTTTTTGGTGGAACCAGGGGTTGAAACTCAGTCCCTTGTGCTTGCCAGGGAAGTGCTTATTCTACTGAGCCATCTCCCCAGCCCCAACATTTCCCTTCTCATTCATAAACTAAAGGTGCATATAGCTTCCAGGTCAGTCAAAGATGCTCAGAAAAGAACAGTCCAAATATTCTGAGGGTGTAGGCTTTCCTCTAATACTCAGAGTTATTTTTAAAAGTAGTTCTGCAAACAATGAGCCACTGTGGGAAACCATGATTGCTAGGCAGGTTGGCATCACTGATTAGAAACTATTTGCATAAGGCCAATAGTTCAAATTTTATGTCTCAGGGACTAAAATTCAAAAATGAAAAAAAGCACTATAGTAACTATACCTACTATTATAAATGCATCCCTTTGGTTGCCAGTGAACAGAATGATTGTATATAAAGATTTTGAAAAAGAATAGGACCTACAAAGATAATCTAATGGACTAAGCGCTCCAGTCAACACTGCCTGACACAAATAAAGTGCATAAAATAAGCAACTAACTCATCAATGAGAAGAAACAGCACTGCCTTTCTTGTCATTGTCTCTCATCCTTCATACTGATTACTGGTTTTCCCTCCCATCTCCAACACCTGTCATGCCCTGCACTTCTACCACAATTTTCTTCCATTTACTTGCCTTATAGATACAAGACAAGGAGACTTCAGGCAGGCCAGATGCAATAATCTGGAGGTGCATGGATAGTGAGATGCTACTGTGCCCCCCAGCTGCAAAAAAAAAATGCCAAGGGTCATCTCTCTTATTAGGTGCAGGCATGACTACTAATCACTGAACTGTGAAAGAGGAACAGAACTTGGAACTTATTTATCCCAACTCATTTTAAAATAAGCAAAATTATTTTCAGATAAGTAATTTGTCCAGGCCTATGGATTCGGGGCTCAAATTAATGTGAGAGCCTATTTCCCATCACCACAGTCAGGCTATAGTTCGCTGCATGCCTAACTTAAACACCTATACTATCTCTATGCAAGAATAAACACCACCTGAAACATACAAGCTGAAAGCTGTTTCTGATTCATATGTGTTTTTTTTTCTCATCCAAAGATTTTATCACTCCTTTTATTTGCATTCTCTTTATTCATAAAACTATTAACTCAATATTGAAGCATTTTTGAATGAATAGACCTTACACTGATGAACATATTTATTTTTACATTTTCTCTTTAAAATAAACAGTAAACTTTTAAAAAGCATGGAGTGGGGGAACTGAAAAAATAAAACTATATGAGAGGTTTAGAGACTACTTATAAAAATGTTTTTAATATAAGACTGCTACTGTATTCCTTTTTAATATATTTAGTACAAAGTCTATAGGGTTTCACTACACAGATCAGACTTGTAATTATCATTCAAATTTTTCAGCCTCTCAAGCACTGGGATTACAGACCTATGCCACCAGGCCCAGTCTCATTCACAGTCTCAGCACACCTTGGGGGCAGGGCTGGCACAGCATGCTAGGGAATGAACCCCCAGCCTCTGCATCTGCCTATCTGGCTGGCCACTGGACTGCTACTGTATTCTGTATTGAGTTAAAGTTAGATAAAAACATAAATAGAGATGAAGAACAATTTCAGACCAAAATCCAAATGTCTCAGCTGGCATCCTAGCTAGTCTGGTCCCAACTGTCTTCTCTCCATTATTACTACTCACTGTGCTTAGTTAGATCTGCTTTTATTTATTTATTTGGTATTTTAGGAAAGGGTCTATGGAGTGTTCAGGGCCTCACTACTAGATCAGACTCATAGTGATCCACCTGTTTATAGCCTCCCAAGAGCTAGGATTACAAGTGTGTACAATCATGCCCAGTCTCAATCACCATCTCAGTGCGCCCTGACCCCTGCACCTGCTTGCAGATGCTTTAATCAGCTGAGCTATTTGGCTGGCCCCTAGTGTGCTTAGGTCTTAATCACATAGATGTCTCACTGCTTCCTAATATCCATATCAAAGATGCCTGATTCTCTATTTATAATTATCACCCCAACTTGAATACTGTTCTCATCATTCTGCCCATACCTCTGATACCCGCCCAAACCATGTTCTTTTCCAAAGTATGTTACATATTATCAAGGTCCCTTGGTGCCTTTCAAAAACAGTAAGCAAAAATGAACTCTTTCTCTCTCCACTGTCACCCAGCATTTTCTTTATACTTCTGTCACAGAACCTACCACTCTTTGAACTCTTCACCATATGATGAAGACCTAGATAACTGCCACTCTGGAAATAACCTTTTTTAAAAAATATAACATACATATTTAATAATAAAATAAATATTTCCTTAATTGAACTGAAGATTTGGGTAAAAGGATATACAAGTCATCAGCATTAGATGTCCTAATATGACAGATAGTACAGAAGAGGGCTTTCATCTAATGAACTTACATTGATCATCTTTGTAGGAATTTTAATTAGGTTTCTGATAGAAACCAAAACTAACTTAATCTCACCTTTCATGCAAAATGCAAATGTATTTTAGAGATAAATGAAGACTGTCTTCCATTTAACATGTCTCTTCTCCTGAGGATTAACCAAAGGTTACCTCCATCCAACCCACAAATCAGAATGATCAGACAGAATATTATTTTCCCACTTGCCAACTCAGGATCATCCCTAGCATTTCTTAATCTCCAGATGCTTTTATTGTAGAACATGCATCCACCAATGGACAGCATGTAGCCCCTGTTGGGAAAATGTCTGTTCTTCTCTGTGTTATTTCAAATTGAAAATTATAGAAGTAAAGTGACATCAGAATCTTAAGATTTAGATTTTAATTTCACTACACTAGATTACACACGATATGCAAAGTATTAAAAAGTGCACTGGAACCATCTCCTGCATGTTTGAGAAATTATATGTACTGTTGGAAACACATTTGCAGATCGTATTTGTAAATTTAAACAGTAATGGGCATTATAATTTGTCTGTGTTGACATTACCACAGAAAAAACTTGCCTTTCATGGTTAGTTGCTCTTCCCTCTCAGCAGATCTATGGTGCATTCTGGCATCCCACATAGGAATTATTTAATTTAATTTCTAAGGGCCAGATCCTGACCCTGGATACATGTGAGCAATAAGTATTGACGTCAATGGAAACTCCGGTGTGCATGTAAAAGGAAACTACAGTCCTCTGCATATCCCAAAGTAACTGCTGAAATGCCTTCGGTTCAGACTAGCTTGATTTTGACCCCCTTTCTTTTAAATATGCATACAACATTAAATATGAAATGTAAGGTATGTAATCAAATGAAGAGGTAAATAGATTAAGATACTGTGTGGCCTTTGGACTTTAGTAAAAAGCAAGATTAAGTTTTTTCAGATTCTTGGGTCTGCTAAGCTTCCTAGTGGCCAACCAGAAAAAGACTGTTCTTTTAGTTATCAGACATAAAAACATCCATATGATAATAAACATGTTACTTAATGCATTGAGTACAATGCATAATTAAATAGTAAAACATGCATAAGGTATTTCAGAGTTAAGATTACTATAAGAAAGACATATATTTTATCTAAAGGTCTGTTTTGTGACTCTTTATGCCTTGAATTTACTAAATTGAGAAAAAAAAATGTATATCAAGAATAGATTATCAAAGCTTTGTTGATTGTATTTACAATCAAAATCCATTTTTAAATAATTCTTCTAAAAATGTCTAATATGCATACTCAGTTTCAGAGTCTAACCAGACATCAGAAATGTATCTTAAGAGTTGGTCATTAAATGCTTAGTGGGCCTGAATTTTCAAATAAGAACATGGCACAATCATTGACCTCAAAAATTATTTTATGTTAATGGACTCATTTGACAATTTTTAACAGATTATGTAAACCCAACTCAGAATACTATGATGCTTTCTAACTTGAAATGTTACCAAGACATGAATTATCTGTCCTGCCCATCCCTTAAGTGTCAGATCCTCCCTCCATTAACTCTGAATACATCCCCATGCTGAATTCCCTTTGCTCCTACTTTTCCAGTCACTGAGCTCTGGATGCCTTAGAACATAGTAGATGTGCAACTGGAGTCTTTACCCATGATTCTCCATCAGGCTGAAATGCTCTTCCCTTATCACCTATTATAGCTTGTTCCTCATCTACTTTCTTCAAATATCATTTTCTCAGTAAATAACTCCCTGAGTACTCTATTTAAAACTGAATATTTACTCAGTACTCCCTAGAACCCTTTCTTTCTTTAATTTTCCTCCACTCATCACAATCTAATAGTATATATTTTATTTGGATAGTTTATTTTCTATTTCCTTCTAAAAATGGTCATATTATATTTTTGTAGCAATTAAAAAACACTGTCTGGCACATAGTAGATCCCAAGTGAGTATGTTGTGAGTGAATGAGGGAATGTGCCCAAGAACAAAGAGCATTTGGAAAGTTTTGCAACAAGTCTTTCTCAAAATAGTAAATCATTACCAGAAGATTCTCATTTTACAAGCATAAATTATGGTATGTATAAATGATAAGTCAAATTTAAATATAAATACTTAAATTGGAAATATATGAATCAATAAATACGTAAGAGGATAAGTAAAATGCTTAAAGAATTTATTTTATTATTATTATTATTGTTTATCTGAGACAGGCTCTCACTATGTAATTCAGGCTACTACTGAACTTGCTACATATTCCATACTGGCCTTGAACTAATGCCTTTTGCCTTAGGCTCATAAGTGCTGGGATTACGGGTATGCACCATCACACATAGCTAAGGATTTATTTTAATATCTAATATATAAAAATAATTATTTCATCTAAGTTCATTAATATGACATGAGGCATTACTTGATGATAGTATATGTTGGAGCTTAATATTTTCAAAATATGACCAAAGATCTATTTGCATTCAAACATATCTGA
Source organism: Ctenomys sociabilis (assembly GCA_004027165.1). NCBI lineage: Eukaryota > Metazoa > Chordata > Mammalia > Rodentia > Ctenomyidae > Ctenomys > Ctenomys sociabilis. The sequence goes on from PVKA01045471.1 coordinate 13,479, forward strand.
GATATTAATTGGTCAAATGGGATTTTTTTACCTCAAATTAAGACTTCTAAGGCCATGACTTTTCAATCTGAATTTTTGTAATGAATTTCTCAGCTGATTCTAAGTTTGAAAACTACTGCTTTAATCCATCAATCCTCAGAAACCACAGCAACTATTTCTTTTTTTTGTAAGCAGAATATATTCATTGAGGGAAAGAGAGCTCCTTTCCGAAGGAGGGACGGGGGGGGGGGCAAGCATGTTATCCCCGGGAAGCATTAACTATTTCTTTCCAAGTCTCCTCCACAGAGCTCTCCCTGAGTGTAGATAATCTTTTAACTCAAGCTTGTTAATTTATCCAACCTTATAACTTAATAAAACACTATACAAACAAAACTATATTTTATTTTGATGCTAGTAAGACTTCAAAGATGTGGTTCATAGAACAACATTTCTATCATTGACAAAAAATACTCCTTTAAATTAATAATCCTAAGTAGCTTTTTTCTAATAGTGTCCCATAAAAATTAGAAACTCAAGTAGAAATTTAAAAAATTTTTATAACTTTCACAGGCCAAATAAACATGAAGCTACAACTAAACTTATTGAACTCCTAGTATGCAACACACAGGAACACATACACTGTTTGATTTAATCAGAATCTAATGAAAAACAAGGATAAAAACCAGTTTTTTTGTCCAGGGCCAGTTACTTGGCACTTGTAAAGCAAACGCTTAACCCAGATCTGAAGAATCTCTATCCATGATTATTTCTAAAATACTCAGAGCTTATCAGTCCATAATTAACAGAATGTTAAAGCTAAAGATAGTAGTTGCTATGATTTTGCCCCAATTTCATTTTTTGTGTCCTCCTTTTGAATGGAGTTGTTCTGATTTTTATACACACATAGGATACAAAGTCTCCTAAGAATATTCCATTTGGCGTTCTGTTTTCTAATATCTACTGTGATAATTGTTGATAGATATGCCAGCATATTCTTCTGCATCAACTGCATTTAATTTACCTGTTAATAGGGCCATAAGTGGCTTTATTCTAGTCACTGTTTCAAATGTACTTAATGTTGCTGTTATGCCACATCTGATATTTTACTGGTCCTTTTCTCATATTTTATCATATTTTAATTGAGAAATAAATAGCAATGAGACATTTTCCAATCAAATTGATGCAACAGTTTCAATAAGTAATATGTTGCATATTGTTTTCTTACTGGTTAATTGCTGGACAAGATGCAGACATGATATTCTATTTACAAACATTATTAGAATAGATCCCTGTATTCACTGAATTAACAGAATGTAGCTGTATATCTATCTTAACCTTTTTGAATATCCAGATGCAAAGTGGTCATTTATTTGCATCCCTCTTTTTTTGCTTAGTTTCGTCAATTAAATATTGTAGGTGTGTGAATTCAGCAAAATATTCCCAAATAGTCCAGTAGTCCATAATAGTATTAGGTTTTCCATATGTCTGTCAATGTCAGAAGTTGTAGACTTGAGTCCTTACAGCTCAGCATAATAATATGGTTTCACATCTTATATTTCAGTTTAACACTTTTCTGCTGGATGGTTAAGACTAAGATAAATCAAGAATATGTAACAAGAAATATGGCTTTTGTATCTGATTAAGGTCAGTCAAATCCCCTCAGGATTTATCCTGAGACCCTATACCACAATTTGTAGATCCTTTTATCTATGTCAGCCATGGGGATGAATCACAGTCATTGCTTGACCAGTTTGCTTTCTGTGAAAGCCCGAGAGAATGTTTTCTATCCAAGTGACTCTCCTTAGGCACACTCTACATCCTCGATCACTTTCCTCTTTGGCCATATAATCTATTTGATCAGAAAATTTGGGACACAACTGAGTTGCATGATGTTACAGTACAGGTTCTCCTATGTCCTGAGTCTTGACCTTGAAAGGCTAAGGCCAAAATGTTGGATGTCCTTGTGGCCCTCCTTTTTCTCTAATTTTTGGTCTGAAAACTTGGGTTGTTAACCCTCCAGAAGAGAAGCTTATTGTTATTAATGTACATCTTAGGATGTTTAGATTAA